>PGGA01000019.1:287887-348825 GCA_004380915.1 Calonectria pseudonaviculata
CATCATATCCCGGCCCTTAAAGAGGGCCATCAGTATCCTCACTGACTCTCCAGATTTCTTCTTCCATCACACTCGTCGTGTATCGTACATACCATTACCACTCTCCCATTGTATCCTCACGATCTTTTACACCTAATTCGCTTATTTTGGTTTCCTAGGGCTTTTACGCCATCCCTTGGGCACTGAAGGAAGAGTACCATAAATCGGTTGGGCATCTTTTCGTGGGCGTCCTCGAGGTCGCTTCATAGGTTCCTCTGCCTCACTCTCCTCGGCCTTAGGCTTCGTTTTGTTTTTGTTCTTATCCCGACCAGCTTCGGCACCTGCCAGTCCACCGGGATGCTTTGCCATGAATTCCTCAACCATCTCTGCATCGATGTCCTCGGCTGGCACCTATCGATTATGGTGTGTTCCCCAGCCTTTCCACTTGACCCAATAGCCAACACGAGGCTTTGGATCCCTTCCGTGGTCACCGCCTTGATTCCGAATTTCCTGCCGCACAATATACTTAACCTCGTACTGGTCATTACCATCGTCCTCCTCAATAGGACCAGGTTCTTCCGGTTGGAAGTCGTCGGCTTGTGCTGGGACTAGTTGTTAATATAAAATCACAGGATGAATTTTCATGTTTTCTGGGAGCTCTAGCTCACAAGCAAGATCTCCCACCATCCGCTTAATCCTAAAAGGACCTGCGCGTTGTTGAGACCATTTCCTAGGCGGCTTTCCGGGAAGATGGTAACCGTGGTGTAGTCGTAAGTAGACTCGATTGCTAGCCTTAAGTTGAATAGGGCGGTGCTTTGCGTCATACTACTGTTTGCCTTTTGCTGCTGCGAAATCTATGGCTAATCTTGCATCTTTACGGATAGCCTCTCTTAAAAAGGGAATATTGGCAAGCTCGGATTTAGGTCGGATTGCTTCCAGCGGTCCTTGTAGACTATGTCCATAGATGAACTCGTGGGCAGATGCTCCCGTGCCAGTATTAAACGCCCCATTGAGATTCCACTGCAGTGCAGGGAGCACATCGGTCTACTTCCCTTCTGGGTTCTCCATATAATAAAACCGTATAGCTATTTCCACTACTTGGTTCCGGCGTTCTGCCAGCCCATCTGCCTGAGGGTGGTATGTAGTAGTTATAGCCAGTTGGGCCCCAAAACTCCTCCATAGCCCTCTCCAGAATTTAGAGGTAAATTTTCCATCTCGGTCTGAAACAATTACCTTTGGCATTCCCCAATCTGACAGCATTAGCTGGCGAGCCAGCACCGTAGCCCAGTCTTTAGCAGTATATCGGGAGTTACCTGGTATCAAAAGACCCCTCTTACTTGCAAGACAGGTTACGGTCATCAATTGGTCAAAGGTATTAAATCCTTCCAGAGCCCATGGTGTATTCTTGGATGGTACTGGTGGGAGCTTAACAATAAAGTCTATAGCAATAGTATGCATAGGCTCCATCGGAGGTCGGTTTGGTTGATAATTGCCAATAAGCTGTTGTCGGTTGGTCTGGCCAAGGCAGCAGGTTTCGCAGTTGCGGATATGCTTTTTCATTTGATATGTGAGGTTTAGTATGGCTAGCCCTGATAATTCCTTGGTCATTCGACCTAGTCCAAAGTGGTGCTGATTATTATGTGCTATCTTTAGCATATCTTCCACCAAGCAATGTGGTACGCAGAGCCGCAAGTATCCGTCTAGGCCATGGTTATAGAGCAATCCATCGTGGAATTTGAAAAATACCCCGCGCTTTGAAGAGTTCGCGATATTCTTATCGTTTAAACTTGTCGGGTCTGTCACCGCCTTGCCGACAATCATATCAATGATCTTGCTATAGTGCGTATCTTCAAGGTATCCCTTCTGAAATCGTAGCTTAGATTCATTAGACATCAATGCTTCTACTGCTACCAAGACATCATCGAGAGCCGTATAATCAGGCCGCAAACGTCCCTCGTTCAGGTCTATCTCCAGTGCTGCCAGTCTACTCAAGGCGTCGGGAATAAAGTTCTTCTTTCCCGGCAAATGGTAGACCTTAAGATCATATTCTGAGAAGTATATAGATGCAACTACAAGGCAACGATTCGCTCGGTCAGTACTTAACGTAGCTAGTATTGTCTTCTTAACGATTTATTTTGTTGCCGAATGATCTATTAGGACAATAGTTGGCAGCGATAAAGACTAAAGATATATTCGCAGTCTCTTCACAGCCCAAACCAAATAGGCAACCTCCAGCTCAGTGGGACCATACTGCTGCTCTGCCGAAGTTAGGGTGCAGCTAAGAAACATGATGGGTTGTATAGCTGTTGATGGAATATCTATTCCTGGTTCCCATTTATACCCTTCTTTGACGTGGTATAATACAGCGCCAAAGCCTCTTTTTAAACTGGCATCAAGTTAGAGGAACAACTGGCGATCTGGATCAAGGTGTGAGAGCATACAGCCACTACCTATTTCATCCTGGAGGGCTTTAAACGCGACGCGCTCTGCCTCTGTAGCCTCGTATACTATGGATCGCGCGAACGCCTTTCTCTTGTTAGGGTTACCAACGACTACCTTGCCCTCTATATGCCCCTGTGCCAGTAGTGCGACCTTCCTGCGCTGTAGCGGTTCGATAAGTTAGGCATAGTACGGGATCAAATAACGTATATATCCCGTGGATCCAATATAATGTTCAAGATCAGCTAATTATTGAGGAAAATCAAGCTTTGCAAAGGCTACCATCCTCTCGGCAGTTATAGTTAAACCCAAGGCATTAACTCAAAAGCCCAGGACTTGAGCACTAGGGTAGCCGATCCAGCTCTTCATTGGCGAGATTGTTAAGTTTTTAGATTGGAATAACTCAAACAATTTTTCCAAGTGTTGCAGGTGTTCTTCCTCGGTCACAGAGAAGATCACAATATCATCAATAAAGGCTTAATAATACAACTTATAAGAGCATAGAAGTCGATCTATATACTATTAAATATAAGCAGGAGAATTGCAAAATCCTATAGGAGCTACTATTAATCGTTCAAGGCCTCAATAACTTATAATCATAAAACAATCTCTATATTCTAATGCCACGCCGAATTAGAAGAAAAACAAAGAAGCATCTACTGCTATAATATACCACGCGCCTCTTAGAGATTATATAATATCTTCTTGTCTTGGCAAGGGGTAATTATCTGGGATAGTAATCTTATTAAGCGCGCAAAGATCAACAACCACACATCCCTTTAGCTCTCTATTCACTATTTTCCAGACCACAAAGACTGGGGCTGTGAACAGGGTGGGTTTATGTACCTACTCCATTCTTCCTTGTTGATATAGTAAGTCGAATTTTTCGTCAATAAACTTTCGATCTCTCAATCCTGCTGGATAGGGTCTCTGGGAAACCATGTATTCATACCAATTATCAATAAGTAGGACCTACAGCTCCTCCTGCTCAGGTACCTTTACTAGGCCTATATCAACCCACAACTGGGCATATTTCTGCACTAGGGCCTTCGCTTTCGCCGTAAACCTTCTGCTCTGGGCATAGATATGTACACCAGCCTCTGTAACCTCCTCCGGTAGGTTTAGGGTACGTTGAACATGGATCTAAAATAGTACCCTCGGTCTATCTACCTAGGTATTAGGCAGCCCAGCGTTATCCATCAAGAGGTCCACCATATCATTGCCTCCTTTCGGAATTATTTTACTATTTAGATCGGTATTGGGAGGTTTAGGGTCGGTGGCTAGGTACGCGGCTACGAGCGAAGGGGTCTTTCGTCTCTGCTTCCATGGAAGATCAGCATTCTAAATATCAACGAAGATCGCGTCACTCAGCATCTCAATATCCCTCAGTAGTTCCGCAGGTTTTGCTTTAAGCTTTATTTCCCCAGAAATAATATTACTTAGTTCGGGGGTAAGTATAAAGATACTATTAATACTCGATGGTGATTTGGCCAAACCGGAATCGGTGACTACAGTAGTCAGGGAAATTCCATTATCGCCGCTTAGTCCTGAGGTACCGCCCACGGTAGCAAGTGCCACCGCTAATACAGTAAAGGCTCCTGTCCACAAGGTAACAAGATATGCTTCGTCCTCTTCACACTCAGTAATACTACCGAGCTTCTACTTACGACAAAACTTAAGAGATTCCTTAGTATTATTAACAACCACTACCCCCGGGGGCAAGCTATAATCAACCAAGGCATTAACGGCCTTTGTAAGTGACATATGGAAGGCGAAATGACGGTCTTTAGGGACTTCCTTCCAGACCGCGGGGATAATACGCGTGGTACCTGCAGGGACGATAGTATTTCGAGCGACTCTAACCCGACGGACGACCCCTTTTCCTTGGCGCTCAATTCGGAACGGAATATAGAAGTCCCCCAAGGCATTGCATCGCAGGCGCCTCTGCGAGGTAAGGAAGTCAACATCGTAGCGGTCTATTAATTGTGTGCCAAGCAGGGCTCCCGGCTTTAAGTTATCTTGCACCCATGCAGAGGCTGTAAACTTCGCAATATATTAGGTAGTTCCATCCTCCTTGAACCCGTCAACATAAAATTGGAAGGTAGCCCACTCCTCCAACCGAATGCCTCCATAGATACCTCTAATAACTGTTGGTGGCTTTAATTCGATTGTATATTGAAGGGTCTGCAATAATTTCCGATCAATCATTGCCTTGCCGCAGCCGGTATCTGGGCAGATCTCTACAGAGTTTTCACTTGTTAGAGATGCCTTTATCTTGATCCGAGTATAGGTATACTTAATACCCTCGGTGGATTTGGCTTTGGGGACCAGCACTCTAATACCCGAGATAGGATTGGTCTCAATCTCGGTTTCGATCTCAGCAACAGCTACCGCCAACAAGGCAGCCTCTTCCTCACAGCCCTCACTTAAGTGCACAAAGAGTTGGTTGCATGAGGGAAAGGAATATTTGCAGTTACAGCAGCATGTCGTTTTAGGTGTGAACATCGCTCCCTCGCATTGTAGTATCCCTGGTTTTATATAGGTTTTTACCAATTGGTGCTCCTTCAAAATTTCTCTAGTTGGGAATCTCCGTTCGCATCGTGCGCACTGATACTTAAGTAGTTGGTTGGCGGATGGGCCCTTGGTCATGTAAGTATAATAGGTGCCTCCAGAGTCGTCGTCGTCGCTATAAGACAAGGACTGTCCCGAATCCGACTTTCCGCTATTTCGTTCGTCTAAAGCATCTGCACTACTGTGGCCCACCTCTTCAGCATAATATTTTCTCTCGAACCTAACCCTCTTATCTTCTTTTCGGGCCTTGTATCCACGATCACCATAGCGATTGTCTTGCTCCCGCGGATGATCATAATCACAATGCCGGTTTTCTCGGTCGCGGTCGCGGTCTTGCTTGCGGTCTCGATCGTACTTATTGTTATAATCACGGGATCTGGAGTTTCCAGAAGATCGGTTGTAATTACGGTTGTGGTCGTTAGAAGGGCCAGAGGAGTTATTGTAGGATCCCTGCGGTCGGCGGCGACGACTATCTTGCGGAGCCAATGTCTTGATCGCTGGGCAAAGCTCTTTGTATTCCTTAATGAACTTGGTCAATTTGGAATTCTTCGTAGTCAAGAGACAGGAAATCTCGAGATCAATCATTGGCCAGATTATTGTCAGGATTTGCTTATCCTTTGTAGTACCCGCTTGCTTTGCTAGATTTGCCTTTCGCTGCGCCCATCGTGCAAGTGAGACACCATCCCTAGCCAGCTCAAGTGTATATGGGGATGCATATAGTTTACGATGCAATACTTCGTCTGGAAGCCGGAATCGTTTAATAAGCTTGTTATAAAACCTGGTGATGGTCGAATTGAAAAGCTTTGCAAGAGCCTCGTCGGAAAGTTCCCCTATCAACCAATCCTAAGCCCCGCCACCAAGGATAGAGCTGTAATGGTCCTGGAGAGAGTCTTCCCCAAAGTGCTCAAAGGTGCGAAGATGCTGACAGAAGAGGTAGATATCTGTGTAGACTGGCTTGCCATGGGAAGATACCATGCCCAGATGATTCGGATCACGATGATCTGGGTCAAAGGTGCCAACTGCGTCTCTTTTGACTCGACGGGATCCGCCCTCCGATAATGCCGCGGATTGTGGTGTAAAGCTTCTATGGCGGATTGAGCCATGACGCTGGTCCTCTGGGTTGTCCGAGGAATTACTAGACGACGAAGGATTCTCTTTCTCTTGCTTGATGTTTTTGTAGTGTCTATTTCCTCCATTATCCTGGTGGGATGGCGGATTAGTATTGGAGTTGCTGGAGTCTGGCAGGTTGTCGATAGGCGGAATAGTCTGTTGTGTTAAGTTAATGACTTTGGGTTGTGTTGCGTTCATAATCGAAGATAATGGGTCCTTTATAGCCTCAGAGAGTTTATTATACTCGAAGGCAATTTGTACACGTTCTTGCCACTCTGGGAGATATTGTATATGACCCTTACTGGCTCTAGGCTGATTTAGAATAGTTTGAGCTTGGCGATTACCGTTCTCTGCCTGACTATAAACCTAGTTCCGGAGTAGGAGGCTAATTTTTAGATCCTAGATAATTATTTGAGAAATAATAGCCTCCGACTTAAGTTCTATAATTAACTTATGGAAATGCACTCCCCAGTTAATAAGTTTTCGCATCTGGTCATTGTTCAGTAGGTTATCTGGTGGCATGATAATCGAAGTCCGATGGTTCTGCTGAGGATTAGGCGCTGATTTTGGGGGGGTAGCCTCTTTGTTGCTGTTGCCTAACTTGTTAAATTCGGTAGAAGCTTTATCGGTTCCCTGATCTTTAGGATGAGAATTGACTTCCTGTTCTTTATGATAAGAACTGGTGCCCTTCTCTTTATGATGAGAGCGTGCTATTTTCGAAGTGGTATATGGCTGTCTTTTAAGTGCGGTTACAGTAGGTTGTAAGGATTGAATACAATGGTGTTCTCTGATGGCCCTGCTCCCTAGGTAGACCTTTAGAAAAACAAACCACGTGTGTATGTGTTTGTATAACCGATCTATTCAAAACAATGTAATTTTCTTTGAATAGGTTTAATAGTATGAACAGTAGAATTGGTCCGCAGTAGGTCTGGTTCATAGTAGGAACCGGTGCTGCAGTGTTATTGCAGCTGCTAGCCTAGGTTTTAGGGATCTGTAGCAATGTGGGGGTGGAGCAAGGGCTCCAAATGGGCGATCTAGCTGTAGCCTGATCACTGGTTGGTCCACTAGGGTGGTCCTGGTCGGCTTATGCTGTGGTGTGAGCAAATTAAGTGTCCCTGATAAGTCTTACTGGTGCGAATCAATAGGTGAGCGCAATTGCTACCATATGATACGAAAAGGTAAATGGTTCAATAGATATAAGAAGAAGGATGATGATTGTTTGCTATCTTGTGGTGAAGGCAGGCCTTAAGGGCCTGCCTAGGTCACGAGTACCACGTGACCCCTTTTTGCATCAATTGGACCCTAATTTATTCAGTATCTCCCCTATTGTAACCCCTGGTTGCATTTTGAGATACAATTTTTATTGTCTCCGTCTTCTTCCATTATTCTTCGTTTCCTTGTATATTATTTGATATCCTAGAGGTCCAGTTCTTCAACCCACAGAGGTATCCAAATCGTGGCCCCAGCCAGCACAATATAAGCTTCACACAGCAAAGTTAGCAGTTAGGCTACAATACCCAACAGCCTTTGAAATCCAATATATATCTCCAATAACCTCATGCAGCCCAATGGAAATAACATTGATTGTTGCAAATAGCAGCGTTGTGACCCCGTTGGCCACAGGACCAGCTGCTAGGTCACATGACTTAGGGAAACCGCCAATATGACTTGCAATAGCTAGCTTAGATAGAGGGAATTAAGCATCATTGAACACACCAACCCAACCCCTTGTGACAGCACTAGTGCTATATCACTCATCCGTTCCCTTTGGAATCCAACATTTATGCCTTTTTCCTTAGAAAACCTTGATCCTAACAACCGATATAAAATGCCTTCCTTACAGCCAGCTTTGATTTATTCTCTTTTCTCTTCCATAGACACAACAATCACACTAGGCTGTTGTTACCTTCGAGATATAGATCTTGCCAATCTAGCTATTCTAGTATGCAAGATCCTTTGGGAAAATTGCAACCGATATCCAGATCTTTGCAAATTAATTGCTAAGGAAAAGGCTGCGTTATATAAGCTCCGATAACGCAGCACCCAAAAGCCAATTTTGGCTAGCCACGTCAGAGAGCGGATGCAACTTAGGGATATAGATCACCTAGAGGTTTTGACACCGACGGCAACCTAAGCACGAGATTTTTCCTCTAATAGATCGTTGTATTGTAGCCAGATAGCAGATAGAAACAATACAAAGAAATTAAATAAGCTCCGGTAACAGCTGGAGTACGGTGACCCCTTAACCGATGAACAAGAACGGTTTATAGAGGGGATGAAGACCACCAAAACACAGCACAATTATATGCTATGGGTCAACCAGCTGCTGGCGGCGATAAGGACCATCGCGGCTAATTCCTAGGGCTTTTGTTGGAATCGGGATTGGAAGGGTCTAGGAAGGAAAGTTGGCTGTCTTTGAGAGGAAGGAGGATCGGAGTTTGGTGTAGGAAAATTTTGTATTGAGGCGTTAAAGGTTAAATATACCACGAGTTTTATGTTCAGACAATTGCATCAGACAGTGGTAAACCTGTATATATATGGTTGCAACAGCATACGACTTCCAAATGCTAAAATAATAAACCTTATCTAAAACCCAACTAGGCAAAAAAAGAAGCCCGACAAAGGACCAAAACACACTACCAACACCAGCAACAAAGGCAACATTGACATCGCCATGGCTATATAAAGATTCGCTGGACCTACGTTGGCAATAAACACAATATCAGGAACCGTAATCACAGATAAAGTTCTTATTAACACCAAATACTATACTCACTGCTTCAACGACAAGAAGTGGGTTACTTTCTTGCTAAGGTCAATGACCCCAATACTATGACCATAAGCAACGGAGGGGATCTTAGAGTCTTAGGCTAAGGCAGTGTCGAAATTGAGCTGGAAAATGATGCTACTTTTGCACCCGAGAACGTTCACTACTGCCCAGTTGCAGCGATGAACATGCTTAGCCTAGGTGCACTGGGAAAAACGGGCGTTATTGTTGATGGACTTGGAAATTGCTTAGCTGTTAAAGCTACTTTGGAGATAGTATGCTCCCTTGAATGGAAACATAATATTGCATTCTTAAAATACGTTAAACCAAAAGGACTCTTTAATCTTACTACTTTGCCATTGAACGCGACCACAATAGTTGAGTTTGGCTTAATGCATCGAGAATACGTTACTAGGAGAATTATATGCCCTGAATTCTCCCAGCTCTCGAGGTCACTTTGTGTACCTCCGACCCCGCACCGGGCAGTGTGGGGCAAGGTACAACTTAGTCTAGATATTTATGACAGTCAAAGGGATATGTCAAAAGATTAACCAATTGCTACTAAACCGCACCGCGCGCTATAACGTACTAAGTATTGATACCAGTATTGGCTGTAATGCTATTGTACAGTAGTACTGTTGATAATTTATGCCCACCTAGGAGCAATACTATGTTTCTGTCTGCGCCTGTCTGCGCCTGTCTGCGCCTGTCTGCGCCTGTCTGTGCTTACTGACTAGTAGCCGCAAAGGCAGTGTTGTGTGTGCATGCCAAGTTCAATGGGTGGTCACCACCCCTCGGTCCCGCGCCATAGAGGTAAAAATATGTGGCACACACGCATGACTGTAATACAGATGCCTTCTCTATCACAACTTCACTAGCTCATCAATGATCTTACCGCTGCTGAAAACTGTGCGTTACCGTCGTGGGCTTTCGTTTACTGATGTCTCTAAATCTCTTATGTATGAGGTTTGTACCCAGACCCACGGCGACCTGGATTTTTCGTCCCGCCCCCTCCTGGTACCCCGCTTCCCAACAAACTAATTTATCGACAGTGCTCGATCGATACAGTGATAAATGAATCTTGCTTCATTCTCCGTACCAAACAACGGGGCCCCTTGAGAAAAACCAAGTTCGCTGGAATCGGTGACTCGGAGCCTATTAGAGTTATAACTCCACCTTGATAACTTTATTGGTCCAATTGGGTCAATTAGCTGCACGTATTGATGACTCTGGCTAGCTGAAACGGACCGTCTTTGGTGCCTTACATCTAAGGTGTGAAACGGGATTCGGTGTGCCCCCAACATAACCCCTCCAGCACTTAATTCTTCACTGCACATCCTCGCAGAAGCCCCGGCCACGCTGCTTTATACAGGGCCAGCAAGACTCTAGATCCGAACCCGATATCATCGAAACACTGCGCTAATCGGAGCATACCACAGTGGCCGCGAGAATCTCATAAAGCAGAACAGAATCTGTCCTGCGCGTTTTGGGACAAGTTACAGCTCCAAGATCCAGCAGTCTATCAACCCTCACTCTCTGAACGACTGAAGTACGAGCCTGTTGCCCAAGGCTTTTCGACACGATGACATTTGTGACAGTGGCAGCGGTCACGTTGCCGTCTGTTCCTCTGGATTTTGAGGGCAACCTCAACAGGATTCTGACCTCGATCAAGATCGCAAAGGAGAAGGGTGCTCGACTGCGAACTGGACCTGAGCTAGAAATATGCGGATATGGCTGCTTGGATCACTTCTTGGAGGGTGACACCTATCTCCACAGCTGGGAGGTGTTGTCAAAGATCATTGCAGACCCAGTTTGTAAGGGCATGTTGATTGATCTTGGCATGCCTGTGCGACATCGTAACACGAAATTTAATTGCAGAGTTTTCTGTACATGGAAACACATATATGGTATTAGACCTAAGCAATTTCTAGCAAATGACGGTAGGCTCTCCTGTTCCAGGCAAATTGCCTTAATGTACTCAAGCAGGCCAGCTAACTTGCTCTTTTCACCAACAAGGACTTTACAGAGAAGCTCGTTATTTCAGTCCGGTTCGTACTTTATTTACTAATAACATTTTTATGGCAAGTTATATACTAATAGGCTATTGTTTATATAGTGGCAGAAGACGCGCACGACAGAGACATATTACCTGGAGCAATGTGCTACCGAGATCACCGGCCAGACCACCTGCCCAATAGGAGACTTTATACTGTCGACTGTTGATACCTCTGTATCGGCCGAGACTTGCGAAGAATTATTCACTCCTAACAACCCGAGCGTCTACTCCGGATTGAATGGGGCTGAACTACTGCTAAATGGTAGTGCCAGTCACGCCGAGTTACAAAAATTGCGGACGCGTCTCGAGCTAATAAAAAACGCGACCCGTAAGCTGGGAGGGGTTTATATCTGTAAGTTTGTTTTAAGTATCCGAGTATTGCAGGACTTTGTTAACAACAGAACTCTTACTGGTAGATTGTAATATGACTGGAGTTGATGGTGAGGCACGGATGATGTTTGATGGCTCTTCAATGGTTCTGGTAAATGGCGAGGTTGTTGCCCAAGCTTCGCAATTCTCGCTACAACAGGTTGAGGTCACAATTGCCACAGTCGATGTCGAGGCAGTACGCGCGTTCCGAAGTTCGCATAGCCGTGGAATGCAGGCGGCATCACAGCCCGAGTTCCCACGGATTGAATCAGATCTGAAACTGGGCCGAGATGCCGAGGAAATATACTTATCAGACACGCTAGAATTGTCGAAGCCTATCGAGCTCAAGATATTGGATACACCGGAAGAAATATATATGGCCGAAGCAGCCTGGCTCTGGGGCTACCTAACGCGTAGGTTAATTCAAACTTGGAGCTGGGGAATCCTATTTCTTAGATTGCTGACCGTTATTATAGGTGCTAATGCTGCGGGCTTCTTTTTATGTCTTTCCGGAGGTTTGGATTCCAGTACTGTTGCAATGTTTGTATTTGGAATGTCTCGCCTAGTCCTCCAATCCATCGACAAAGGTCAGGCTGATACGCTTACCGACCTGCGCCGCATCACGGGCGACCCGAACTTCCTCCCGCAGTCCCCACAAGACATCGTGGGTGCCCTCCTCCATACCGCATATATGTCTACAACAAACAGTTCAGAGGCTACGAGGTCGCGGGCAAAAAGGCTAGCTAATAGTATTGGATCCTATCATTCCGATATTAAGATCGACGAGGTTGTATCAGGTTTTGAGAATATCGCCTCAACCGCCCTTGGTGGGTTTAGAGCTCGATTTGAGAGTGAGGGCGGTTCCAGTGGAGAGAGTCTGGCACGCCAAAATGTCCAGGCGAGAAGTCGGATGGTTCTGGCGTATGAGCTTTCGCAGCTCTCGACCCAGGCGCGTGGGTTGCCTCGAGCCGGTAGTTCATTGCTCGTATTAGGGAGCGGCAATGTGGATGAAAATCTGCGCGGGTATGTGTGCACTAATGACTATATAACCCTTCCACTTACTAACTAATGGTAACTTATAGGTATTATACCAAGGTATACACGCTATCTATAAATCGCATAGGGTAGCGCTAACTGATCAGTATGATGCAAGCAGTGCTGATATTGCCCCTTTGGGCAGCATTTCGAAACTTCAAGCGCAGGAATTCCAGCGATGGGCAATAGTCAAATGGAATATGCCAATTCTACAGGAGTTTCTAGATGCAAAGCCTACGGCTGAACTAATACCATCCAGTGAAGGGCGTGAACAGAGCGATGAAGAGGAGATGCAGCTAACATATGCAGAGCTTTCTGGTTAGTCCTACAGCTAAAATACACCCTTTCAGAATTACTAACCCTTATAGTATTTGGTCAACTTCGTTTGGTAGAAAGGCTGGGTCCATGGTCGATGTATCTTCGTCTCCTAAGCCAGTGGAACGACCATACACCTCGTGACATTGCTGATAAAGTCATGAAGTTTTTCCGCTTCTATTCCATCAACAGGCACAAGGTAAGCAATCCAGTATAATACTATCTATTTTAAGAGTGACTGTTCATTCTTTTAGACGACGGTCTTGACACCGAGTGTCCACCTATCGGCATATAACCCAGAGGACAACCGGCATGACGAACGGCCCTTTCTATATAATATACACTGGCCCTTCCAGTTTGGCAAGATTAAGGAGCATGTCGATGGATTAGAAAGGAAGCTAGCTAAGAAGCAGGACTATAAGCCTAAGGAAATCTTAAGCAACAGTGATGTCGACTAAATTTTTTAAGTTCTATAATAATATCCTAACCAGCTGTTGGAACATTGGTCAATTGAAGGAATAATGTTACGAGAGGCTTGAAGAGCCTTGAGGACCGTGGTCACGGAAGGCAGCGATAGTCTAATCCGGCTCACGTGACTATAGCCCTCAACGCCAAATATAGCCCCGCGAGGGGCTAGTTAGTTAGGAGAGTTAGACATCAATGAATTTATTACCCAACCCCTAGCAGCTGCTATTGACCCTGTTGTGACCTTAGCTGAGTCATTCAGAACCCCCGGGATTTACCCACACTGATCAGTTTGAGTGGACAACGCTCGCGTTATCCCGCAGATCAGCAAGGTATTGAACGAAGAGACATTCCGCCGAGTACCCAAGTTGGCGAATAGGCCGTTTGTGCTAACCAGGAACGATATTACACCCGCTTTCTAACCGACGTTCGGTACATTGAGAGTGTAACCTCTTCCCCCCGTATCCATTATACGGAAGAACCTCGTTATCAACTCGCTGGGGCAAACCCGTGGAATGCCCGGACTTTGAGACGAGCCTGACAACTGGAGAAGACTAAATCCCGCAACCTCGATTATCACTTTTCCACCCCTGCTGTGACTATGGCAACCAACGAAAGAAGCAACATTGACGTCGAGGGCGATTCCTCTGACTTGACCACTTCTACCCCCGCTCCCACCGACGAATACGAGCAACACCAAGTAAGAGTGAAACGACTCATAGAGAACGTCCCGATCCTTTCGAGCCAACTAGGATGGATAGAACCTCGTGCATGGGGACTTCACTATACTGTATTCTCACGTGAGACATGCACTGCCCTTGAGGCGAATACTGAGATAGCGTACTTTATGGCGCTATGTCATAAGGACGGTATTAAGGGCCTCCAACTCTTCAATCTTTTTCAGCAAGAGTTTGAAGAACATAACCTCGAGTATTGGAAGAAAGTTCCAAAGATAGCGGTTCTCCGCGACTTCCTTATAAGCAATGGCGTGAAAGTTCCCAAGAAGCGAGGAGCGCCTATTGCGAACATCATGCACGACGTCCTTTACTGGGATAAATTTCCCTACTGGACTGACGAAGAGGCTAAAGAACTCGAGAGAAAAGACAAAGCATTCAGCGTAAACTACCAAGAACCATGGTTTGTGGCCGAGATCACTGGAAAACCCCCTCCTCAACCAGCAAGCCACAACCAACAAACCCCAGTCATCCATAATATTACATCTTCACTTCCCCGGGATACTCCACCTCTGCAAATGAGGGATATCCCACAGTACACCAGAGAAGAATCAAGCACCCCAGCAATGCAATCTACCTATCGCATACCAGCCCCTTCTCAAGAGCCCCTCCTACCTCGAGAACAACCCCAATACCAGAGTAATACCCTAAGCGAATGTCCTACAAGCAAGCAGGTCAACGACCTCAGTAAGACATACGCCGATGGACTAAAGTTCAGCGGCGCAAAGTATGACATGCTCGACCTAAAGCTCCAGGTCTTCTACAACAAATGTCGCATAGCAGGCATCGATAGGTTTTCCTATGCACATGCGTTCAAGAACATGCTCACAGGAGAGGCACTGGACCTCTACTTAAGAACAATGTGTACTTCAGAAGAACCAATGCCTTTCGACCAAATGGTCATGGAAATGCGACAACGGTTCGAGAACGAACGGATACTCAACAAGTACCGTAAAGAATGGCAGAACTTAAGGCTCTCTAGATGGCTACTAAGGTACCCTGATGAAGATCACCAGGGGACCCTTAACAAATTCTTCGAACGACTCGAAATCCTCCAAAGGGTATTACCAGAGATTGCAAAAAGCGACTCCACAGCCCGCGCACAACTCCTCGCTGCGTGCCAAGGCATCAAATACCTCGCAAATATCCGCCTGAATCCACCAGCAACGTACACTGAGGTGTGTTCACAAATCCGCCGCGCGTTCACTTTGTCAAATGTACCGAAGGACCAAGGGGATAAGCATAACTCACGAAAGAAATCATGGAAGGGGGATAGATGTTATGTATGCTTTAAAATCGGATGCTATTCAACTAAACATACCGCAGAGGAAAGAAGAAAAGCATTCGAAGAACACAAGAGAAAGAGGAAAGATTCCTTCCTTAGCGAAGCCGTGTGTGCTGCGTATTTGGCAGAGCTCGCCGACTCCGACAGCGAGACCGAGGAAGCAGAAGAAACCAGTGATGATGAAGACAACAACGAGGCACACTCTATTGACACCTATGCCTATTTGACAAGTGTCGTCGATGACATCGATACGCAACTCGTTTCGACCACGCTCGCGGATCAGGCCGTCGCCCATTACTTTACACGCGATGATCCTTTCCACGACTATCAAGAGAAGCCAAAAGAACAGGCAACACAGTTTGTGCTTGACGACCGTTATGGCTCGGATGAATTCCAAGGAATCATCCCCCATACTGGAGCATCAAAGGTGTCATCCGGTGGCCATGAACAATTTATTGCACTACAGCGATCAAGCAACATACTAACCAAGTTGAACACAGCAAGAGCTGGAGAAGCAACTGTTGCATTCGGAGAAGGAATGTCATATAAATCGCTGGGTACAGCAGATGTGACTACCCCATTCGGGATTATCTCATTCCACATTGTACCAGTTAACACACCATTTATCCTATCACTGCAGGATATGGACCGAATGAAGATTCATTTCCATAACCTTAATAACTACCTTGAGAGAGGAAGCACGAGAGTACCCATTGTGCGAAAATGGGGACATCCCTGGTGGCTCATGAGCAATGAGAGAACACTTGCGTGGTGACTCGTGACCTAGGCCCTTAAGGCCTGCTTTTACCACAAGATAGCAAATAATAATTATCTTTCTTCTTACATCTATTAAACCATCTACCTTTTTGTATTATATGGTAGTAATTGTGCTTATCTATTGATTTGCACTAGTGAGATTTATTAGGGACACTTGATTTGCTTATACTATGGCATAAGCCGATTAGGACTACCTTAGTGGACTAACTGGTGATTAGGCTATGGCTTGATTGCCTATTTGGAGCCCTTGCTCTACCCCCACATTGCTGCAGATCCCTAAAACTTAGGGTAGCAGCTGTGATAATACTGCGGCATTGGTTCCTGCTGTGAACCGGATCTACTGTGGACCAATTCTGCTGTTTATGCTGTTAAACCTTGTTGAGGGGTGGTGGCTGAGTCAGCCACACACACACCCCTCACCTCTTGCAGCCTAGAGCCCTGTGTGGAAACAGGGTTAGATAGTAACATTAACATGTTCCTAGCTACGCACCCTCCTTCCACAGGTTATGAGCCCTCGCGCTTGCTGTGCATGACAAAGATAATTCAACAATTACTTGACTACGATATTTCCGCGCTATATTGCCTTGAAACTGCGTGTGTGAACGAAAACTGCCTGATATGCTGAGGCAACCCGATTGAACTGGGTCAAATTGATGATCAAACCTGTGGGGCCCTAAACCCTATTTTGCCCTATATATTACTGGATTTAATATGCGCTGCCTATAAGTTGGCTAATAATAGTGTAAAAGACCAAGGGTTTGAGAATTAATAATAATAATATGAAAGATATTAAAAGCGATAAAGAGAAGTAATAATACCTAATGCTAAGATGGTATAATATTTAAACCCTTTTATAATAGGTAGTGGTATAATAAGTATATTTATATTATAAGTAGAGAAATTGAGAGATGCTAATTATTGGGATGAATAGTAAATTAAATTCGAAATAAATGCTAATATATTAGATATTATTAATTACTTTACTAAAGACCTGAAACCCCTAGAGACTGTATTTGATGAATAGAAGGCGGTTTTTAAAAAGGAAGATAAGAAAGCTTGAGTGTTTTTGGTTAATTATTTCTTTGATGGGGTGATAAAGAAATTGAGTTAAGATGGCTGGAATCCGATAGAATGTATAGCTTACGAATTCTATGATAGAGTTAAGTATACTATCTTATATATACCAGAAGATAGACTTTATGACCTAGTGATAATATTTATATATCTAGAGAGAGGCAAATTTTCGATATTAGATACCTATCTTAATAAACTTTATTATTGCTGGAACCATATTACCACTTGACTTCTGATAATGCCTAAAGAGATCTTTGTTATTATTGTAATAAATAGAGTTAAGAAAATAAACCCTCTTTAGTATAATAACTAGACCTACGATATATACAAAGGTATTAAGATTACAAAGAAGGAGATAGTTAGTTTCCTATCATAATAAGCTAATATTAAGAAGGATAGTAGTATTAATATAGTAATAATTATTAACAATAAAAGACCTAAATAATAAAACAATAAAGAAAAGCATATAGTACAATCTATAGATAAAAATATATGCTATACTTATAGTCCCTTAAAGAAAGGAATTTAGCACTTGGCTATAAAATACTAGAAGAGTAACCCTTATTTGGCACCCGATTGGGTAAAGAAGAAGAAGAGTGATAATTCTAAAGATGAGGATGCTTCTAAGAATGTTAATAAGGGAAATATTGATATTCTAATGGTAGGAAGATGATTTGGAGTAGTATTACTGTCGATGGCCTTAATCTAGAAAGATATACTAAATGAGATGATGATTTTAATAGTAAAAACTGAGAATCTATTGGTATTGGAGAAATTACTGTCGATGGTAGCAATATTAAAAGATGAAATTAAGAATAATATCCTTATTGACTTGGGTTATTCGGGATACTGCTTTAACGATAGAAAGTGGTTTTCTTACTTAGTGGAAATACCTGAATTAACTATAATGACCTCTAGCAATAAAGGCAATCTAGCCACTAAAGGCCATGGGATAATTGAACTCTAGATGGAAGGTGCTACCCTTATACTCCTAGATGCACAATACTGCCTAACTGCAATAATAAACATAATCAATCCGGGATTACTAAAATACAAAGGCATCGGCTTTAATACAGGGAGAGATGAACTCTACCTTAAGAGCACGGAAGAGAAGTTGTCCTTGATTAGATGGAGATATAATATTATATTTTTGGCAAATATAAAACCAAAATGTTTATTTAATTTTGCTATGCTTCCGAAAAATACTATGATAATAGTAGAGTACGGTTTAATGTATTGATGACTTACTTATATGAGCAAAGATAGAGTACTTATAGTGTGCAAAAGAGCCAGGATTAAGATTGATCTAAAGACTATTAAAGGTTTCCACTGCAAAAGTTGCTACATGGCAAAAATGGACTCTATAATTAGTTAAACACTATTGGTAAAACCTAAACAATTCTTCTTGTATATTTATTAGGATATTATTAACTATAAACCTACTGGATATAGCGGATATAACCATAGTCTCCACGGAATTAATGTATACACAAGCTATTATTGGCTTCTTCTCTTGCATTCTAAGGATAAAGTCCCCGACGCATTGAAATACTGGATAGATAGTATTGAAAACTATAGTAGGGGATATAAAGTCTAAATATTTAGATTTAATGGTGCTCTAGAATTCCAAAGCAATAAAATGAATTGGGTATATATAAGAGGAATCGCGGTACACGAGTCAGCACCCTATTTATAGTAACAAAATAGAAAGAGTGAATGTGCAGGAAGAGTAATAATGGAAGGGGCATAAACCATATACATTAAAACAGGTCTACCAGAGTTTCTATGGATATACTTTATGGACATAGCAATCTATATTATTAACTAACTACCGACATTAGCCAATATGAACAACAAATCACCTCTACAAGCCATATGCAAAGTAATTAAAGTTAACTATGATCCAAGTATTTAATATATACGCACCTAGGGATATACTACTTATGTCAAGATCCAAGAAAAGGATGCAAAATATACGCCGAAAGCGTACAAAATGGCACCAAGAGCCTGGAAAGGTTCTCTTATTGGCATAGAAGGTATACGAGGTTATATTTACCAGGTTTAGATCCCTGAACAAAATTGTATGGTTCGTGCCCGAGATATTAGATTCCATAAGATCTTCAAAGATAGGAGTGAAAAAGAAGATGCAGCCGAAATCGAATACAAAGCAACACTTGTTAATCCGGAGATTCTTAACGGCAGACAAATAATATTCATAAGATCTGATACTACCGAACCTTTCCCTCCTCAGAATAACAATATGGACAATCAGCAAGAACCACAAACAGAAACACAAACAGAGAAGACAACAACCCAGAACACTGGAAGAGGCTTGCCCAATTCCTCCCAATCACCCTCTCCTATAGAAGTTCGTAATACTAATAACGAGGATAATATCCTACAACAGGAGGAACCCTTCGGTCAAATGCCTGGAACATACTACAAAGACGACGATACGGTGAAATTGGAGGAGACCAAATCACTTAATAAAACCCATGACAACTACCGAGTACTTTCGACCGAATCACCCTGCCCAAGATCCACGGAAACATCTATTGAACCACACGAACTAGCCACGCACCTTTCCTTCCACAAAGACCTCCCCAAACAGATTGCAAAGTACAGTACCCTCCTAACTATCAACTGGAAGAAAGCAGATCCATCAAGAGACGACCCCTCAAATTTCACAGAGACACAAGTCAATGATTGCATTGCTTATGCAATCTACTCCTATGAGGACTCTAGGGACTATGGCGATGAAATGACTGAAGCATTTCAATGCGACTTTAATGGATGGAAAGAAGCAACATTCAAGAAAGGAGCTGCAGTAATTTTCAGGGAGCTACAAAATACCCTTTTTAATAAAGGAGCAAAGATTGTGAAGAATGGATCGAGAGTGGCAGCCAATTTGGTCAACCTCTTGAACTCCGAGATAAACATACAACCAATACAACACAATACTCAACCACCTCCGCAACAAAACACTCCCCAAATATCAACAGAAGTACCAAGAGAATTTACAGCTACCACACCTACCCCAGCAATAGTACCTTCACGCACAAAGTCACCCACTGTGCTAGTAAGCACTGAGCAATACGACACCTTCGCTAGTACAATCGACGAAGGCATTGCAAAGAAGATAACCGAACTAAGCAAGATCTATACAAATGAGGACCGGTATGATGGCAAACAATACAACTTTTGGTCAATCAAGATCGCCCTCTTTGAAGACAAATGCGAACAAATCGTTATGCCAATCGAAGGATATGCCAGAGCACTACCGATTATGCTCACTGGAAAGGCACGAGATTATTACATCATCTCACTTGCTCGGAAAAGATACTCGTATGAAACATTATGCGAGAAGATTCAAACCCATTTTGAGACAGAAGAGACTGTCCAGGCCTACCGAAACGACCTCCGGACGATGACGTTGAAGAACCTCATCCAGAGGCATCAGGACAAATCATTGCTTGAGAACTTTGAGACACTTGTCCAAGACATCCAACAGATCCATTGCGGGATCTATGGCAGCGAAGAGAATGAGAAGGAACTCTACCAGACCCTCCTATCATCTATCAATGGTGTCACAGAGTGTAGTATGGCTCGATACAAACACGCAGGCACATTCGAAGGACTAGCTAGCGACGTCCGAACACTACTGAAGATAGCAGATGACAACAAAATAAGCAATACAGCATTCTTCGTTGATTGTAAATTCACCCAGAACAAACAACGTTATGGGAAGAGAGCGTTCAAACAGAATAACCATCAACAACAAAGACAACAGCGATGTTTTGTATGCCACCGACAAGGATGTTGGTCAACCAGGCATTCCGAAAGAGAGCGCCAACAATCAAAACAGAAATGGTTTAATGCACAAGGTCATAAAGCAAAACCATCAGACGACGCTTATCAAACCTTCTTAACGATGTACGAAGGAGAGAATGATGATGATGTCGATTGGCAAATGGAAGATATCATCCAAGAAATGGAGCAGCTTGGAGATAATGACGACGACTGTAATTGAGGACCAGAGAACCCACAGCACACTATACACTTTACCACTGCGGTAAATGGGACCGAGCAATTCTTTAAGACTGATGCAAAAAGGGGTCACGTGGTACTCGTGACCTAGGCAGGCCCTTAAGGCCTGCCTTCACCACAAGATAGCAAACAATCATCATCCTTCTTCTTACATCTATTAAACCACCTACCTTTTCGTATTATATAGTAGCAATTATGCTTACCTATTAATTTGCACCAGTAAGACTTATCAGGGACACTTGATTTGCTTATACCACGGCATAAGCCGACCAGAACCACCCTAGTAGACCAACCAATGATCAGGCTACGGCTAGATCGCCCATTTGGAGCCCTTACTCCACCTCCACATTGCTATAGATCCCTAAAACTTAGGCTAGTAGCTATGATAATACTACGGCGCTGATTCCTGCTATAAACTAGACCTACTACGGACTAATTCTACTGTTTATACTGTTAAACCTTTTCAAAGAAGATTGTATTATTTTAAATAGATCAATTACATAAATGTGTATATGCGTAGTTTGTTTTTCTGAAGGTCTACCTAGGGAGCGGGGCTATTAGAGAATACTATTATATTTAATTCTTATAACCTACTATAACTGCACTTAGAAGATAGCTATATACTACTTCGAAAATAGCATGCTCTTATTATAAAGAGAAAGGCACTAGTTCTTATTATAAAGAATAGGAAGTTAGTTTTTATCCTAAAGATTAGGGAACTAATAAAGCTTCTACCGAATTTGATAAGTTAGGCGATAGCGATAAAGAGGCTATCCCCGAAATCAGCGCCTAATCCTCAGTAGAACTATCGGACTTCGATTGTTGTGCCATTAGATAACCTACTGAATAATGACCAGATATAAAAACTTATTAACTGGGGAGTATGCTTTTATAAGTTAATTATAGAACTTAAGTTAGAGGCTATTATTTCTTAAATAATTATCTAGGATCTAAAAATTAGCCTTTTACTTTAGAACTAGGTTTATAGTTAGGCGGAGAATAGTAATTGCTAAGCTCAAATTATTCTAGATTGGCCTAGAGCTAATAAGGGTTATATATAATATCTCCTAGAGTGGCAAGAATATATATAGATTGCCTTTGAGTATAATAAACTCTTAAGGCTATAAAGGACCTATTATCTTCAATTATAAACGCAATATAACCCGAAGTTATTAACTTAATACAATAGACTATTCCGCCTATCAATAACTTACCAGACTCCAGCGACTCTAATACTAATCCGCTATCCCACTAGGATAATAAAGGAAATAGACGCTATAAAAACATCAAGCAAGAGAAAGAGAATCCTTTATCATCTAGTAATTCCTTAGATAACCCAGATAACCAGCATCATAGCTCAATCCGCCATAGAAGCTTTATACTACAATCCGTAGTATTATCGGAGGGTAGATCTTATTAAGTTAAGAGAGATGCAGTTAGTACCTTTGACCTAGATTATTATAATCCGAATCATCTAGGCATAGTATCTTCCTATGGCAAGCCAGTCTATATAGATATCTACCTCTTCTATTAGTATCTTTGTACCTTTAAGTACTTTAGGGAAGACTCTCTCTAGGACTATTATAACTCTATCCTTAGTAGCGGGGCTTAGGATTAGTTAATAGGGGAACTTTCCGATAAGGCTCTTACAAAGCTTTTTAATTTAACTATTACTAGGTTTTATAATAAGCTCGTCAAATAATTCCGGCTTCTAGATAAAGTATTGTATAGTAAACTATATATATCCCTATATATACTTAAGCTGGCTAAGGATAGTATCTCACTTGTATAATAAGCACAGCAAAAGGCAAATCTAGCAAAGTAAGCAGGTACTACAAAGAATAAGCAAATCCTAATAATAATCTAGCTAATAATTAATCTCAAGATTTCCTATCTCTTAACTACAAAGAATTCCAAATTAACCAAGTTCATTAAGGAATACAAAGAGCTTTGACCAGCAATCAAGACATTAGCTCCATAAGATAGTCATTGCCACTGACCGCAGAGATCCTACAATAACTCCTCTAGCCCTTCTAATGACTATAACCATAATTACAACTAATCTTCTGGAAACTCTAGATCCCGTGATTATAATAATAAGTATAATCAAGACCGTAATCAAGACCGGGACCGCGACCGAGAAAACCGGCATCGTGATTATGATCATCCGCGGAAGCAAGACAATTGCTATAGTGATCGCGGACGTAAGGCCTGAAAAGAAGATAAGAGGGTTAGGTTTAAGAGAAAATATCATACTAAAGAGGTAGGCTACAGTAGTGCAGATACTTTAGATAAATAAAATAGTAGAAAGTCAGATTCGGGATAGTCCTTATCTTATAGTAATAATAACTCTAGAGGCATTTATCATACTTATATAACCAAGGGCCCATCCGCTAACCAACTACTTAAGTATTAGTGCGCATAATGTAAATAGAGATTCCTAACTAGAGAAATTTTAAAGGAGTACCAATTAGTAAAAACCTATATAAAACCAGGAATATTATAATATAAGGGAGTAATATTCATACCTAAAATAATATACTGCTATAATTATAAATATTCCTTTCCTTTATATAACTAACTCTTTGTGCACTTAAGTAAGGGCTATAAGGAAAAGGCAGCCTTATTAGCGGCAGCTATTACTAAGATCAAAATCAAGATTAAGACTAATCCTATCTTAGGTATTAGAGTGCTAGTCCCTAAAGCTAAATCCACTAAGGGTATTAAGTATACCTATACTTAGATCAAAATAAAGATATCTTTAACAAGTAAAAACTCTATAGAGATCTGCCTAGATACTAGCTGTAGTAAGGTAATAATTAATTGGAAATTATTATAGATTCTTTAATATACAATCAAATTAAAGCTACCAATAGTTATTAGAGGTATCTATGGAGGTATTTGGTTAGAGAAGTGAGCCACCTTCTAATTCTATGTTAATAGGTTCAAGGAGGATGGAACTACTTAATATATTGCGAAGTTTATAGCCTCTGCATGGGTGTAAGATAACTTAAAGCCGGGAGCCCTGCTTGGCACACAATTGATAGACCGCTACAATGTTAACTTCCTTACCTCGCAGAGGCGCCTATAATGCAACGCCTTAGGGGACTTCTATATTCCATTCCAAATTAAGCGCCAAGGAAAAGGGGTCATCCATCGGATTAGAATTGCTTAAAATACTATCATCCCTACAAGTACCATGTATATTGTCCCCGCGGTCTAGAAGGAAGTCCCTAAAGACCATTATTTCGCCTTCTATGCCTCACTTACAAAGGCTATTAATACCTTAGTTGATCATAGCTCGCCCCCGGGGATAGTGGTCATTAATAATACCAAGGAACCTCTTAAGCTTTGTCATAAGCAGAAGCTCGATAGTATCACTACCCGTTGGCGTTGTGGGGCTTGACCGCCCGCCAACCTCTACGAGGTTGGTCACAAAAATGCGATACGGCCACATTAATCCGATACAACAGACCTAGCCTCATATAAGCTGTAAAATTGACTATTTTTCGATCACGAGCTTTCAGACTCCCATCCATAGTCATTTTTTAGTCTAAAAACACACAAATAATAGATTTTAAAAGCCGCGGAATAGCCGAAAATGAACACATTGATGAAAACTGCGGAAATCGCATTTTTTGGGCTCAATTGAGCTGCCCGGCTCGAGGGGCCTGCTTTTGGCTGCCGCATTTGACTCTATTGACTATGTGTTCCTTCTGACCCCCCCCTTGCCTATTGATCGCGCATTTGCTTTAGGGCCCTTGTGACTCTCCTGTAACTACTCTCCCTTGGTGTTGTGGCGGGTGGGCACGGTGTTGTGATGTTATTGTTATTGGCATCGTCAAGGAGCTTGAGGGGCGGCATAGGCGGCGACGAGGTTATCCCTGGAGGCGTTTCCGACATAGGAATTGCCTTATCCTCAAGTTCCTCAAGCCCAATAAGCTCTATATTATCATTATCGTCATCCTGGAAGGCCCCTGTGCCCGTAAAATGAACCTTATTATTACTGTTAGGCTAGGTACTCTGATCTATTGCGATAATTGGTCTTGGGGCTTGGGCAGCTTGTTCTCGGGCTTTGTGAAAGGAAGAGGCAGGTTTTTGGCTAAGGCGGTTGTTATGTGCCTTTCGATTTGCCTCTAGGGATAAATATTGGTCTCTATTGCTGCTCTCAACGAGCCACTGGTTAAAGGTTAGCCTAGGCAATAATATGTCTCTTGGGAGTGCTTTTGCCGCCCTCCACGCCACCTTAAAGATGTTTATTTCCCTTATAATGAGCTTCCTAGTTAATCGTAATTGCGCACGTTGCTCCTTTTCTGCTGCTACCTCTAATGAAGCTTGGTGTTGAGCCTGAATGTCAGGAAGGCTTACACTTGTGATGAACTCGCCGGTGGGCCTTACACGGTGGCCAGACCTCCGCCTCTTGTTGTAATTTTCTATTCTGCTGAGCTGGTCTACCGCAAATGATTGACATTGTTGATGTATTATCGCGGCTTCTGCGACGACTTTGCTGATGTTGTTGATGGCCTCTAAGGTGGGCAAGCTCATCACGTGTTGGTATCTCTTATAGATACGGTCAATCTGCATTTGGGCATCCTCAAAGCGAGTTTCTAATAGCAATAACTCTAAAATAGAGGGATGAATAGATTTTCGCTGTTGCCGTTGCTTGGCAATGATGCGGTTGATCACAGGCGTTGCGCTAGCCGGCCAGATACCAGCTTTTTCAAACCCTGATATAATATTATGCCTTTTAAAGCCTGCTTTGTAGATTGTAGCAAAAGCAGCAGCGAACTGTTGGCGGTTAAATGCTAGGTTGCCTTCCCGTATCGATTTTCGAAGCTCCTTTTGATGTGCGTTCTTAAGAGGCTGAAATACATTAACGTTAAGAGGCTGGGTAAGATGTGTTAAATGTGAGGGTAAAATGCAAATAATGATATTAAAGTGAATGCAATAACGAATAAATTCATATGATGAATGGCCAGAAAGCCATTAATAACAAGAAGGCGATAGATTTTATTCTTTTTATTATGGGTAATAGGAGGAGCTTTATATTGAATATCAGGCGATAAGGGGTCACGAAGCCACTCATCGCAACCAAACCAATCTGTAAATAATGCCTCCTTTTGCTGTGCTTTAGCAGAGGCTCTCCAGGAATATGCATTGAACTCGTGAAGCTATTCCAAGGTAATTTGCTGGTTGCTGAAGCCGGTGTCTGACTGTGCAAATCATATGCCCGGAACATTGTCAATATCGCTCCAGGATTCAGTTGGCAATGCCTTGAATATTAGCTATGGAGGGATACTATCCCCAATAGCATTTCCTGCTCCTATTTGTGTGCAGGACTCACGATTAGCTAGGTCAGAGATATTAGGGCGGCTTGCCTGTGTTATGTATACCACAAGAACCTCAATATGTTCCCGGAGGCAGCCGATTCAAATACCGCATTTATCCTTATTCCAACACTCTAAGGGGCCAATATTATAGTTAGAAATGATATTCTGAAGGTTGGAAAAGAAGGTGTTAATATCTTCTATATTAGATAGCTTGAATAACTTGCGGGCCTTATTTATAGCCTTAAGAAAGGTCTTTCAAAGTTCTAGGTAATGTTCACAAAAGCGGATATACTATATCTTTAAGAAATAAGGCTCTTTATTGCTTTTTTGATAGACTAGGTCTTTCGTAATATCTTTAATTTGGTGTTTTTTAGCTGGAAAGCCGGATCTTTTGAGCTAGATAATGTGGGCAGTAAGGCCAGTATCTTCGCTGGCTAATAAATGACTTGGGCGGCTGCGAGGGTGTGTAGGAACAGTAGAAGTTGAAGAAGAGGCTATAATGCGTTGAATTATTGATTTGGTTGTACTAAATTGAGCTGCTAGAACCCTATATGAGGGTGGTGTTTTGGCAGCTTTTGCTGTACTTCTTGTGTTATGAGGCATATTTGGATGCCATGCTGCAAGCATATTTCGTGCTAATTTGGCCCGAGCCTTTTCCGGCGTTTTCTTTGCCTTTATAGAATGCTTGGAATTTTGTTGGACACGAGGCATCTTGTTGTTGCGCGGGTTCTACTTAAAAATATTTTATTTTGGTGTGTTTTTGTATGAGGTTTGGTAAGGCCAATGCGTAATCTGCTGTATCGGATTAATGTGGCCATATTGCATTTTTGTGACCAACCTTGTAGAGGTTAGCGGGCGGTCAAGCCCTACAATGCCAACGGGTAAGTATAAAGAGGATAAAGCATATCTTACTACCTTATAGACAGAAGCCTTTACTATATTAGCAATAGCACTTGCTACCATGGGCAATACCTTAGGACTAAGCAATAATAATAGAATTTCCCTAATTACTATAGTTACCAATTCCAGTTTAGCTAAATTACTATTAAGCATTAATAGTATCTTTATACTTATCCCCAAACTAAGTAATATTATTTCTAGGGAAATAGAGCTCAAAGCAAAACCTATAGAACCACTAAGGGATATTAAGATACTAAGTAATGCGATCTTTGTTGATATTTAGAATACTGATCTTCTATAAAAGTAGAGACAAAAGACCCCTTCGCTTGCAGCCGTATACCTAGCCACCGACCCTAAACCTCCTAACACCAATCTAAATAATAAAATAATTCCAAAAGGAGGCAGTAATATAGTGGACCTCTTGACGGACAACACTAGGCTGCCTAATACCCAGGTAGATAGACCGAGGGTACCATTTTAGACCTATATTCAACGTACCCTAAACCTACCGGAGGAGATTACAAAGGCTAGTATATATATCTATGCCCAGAGCAGGAGATTCATAGCAAAAGCAAAGTCCCTAGTACAAAAATATACCCAGTTATAGGTTAATATAAGCCTAGTAAAGGTACCCAAGCAGGAGGAACTGCAGGTCCCACTCATTAATAACTAGCATAAATACACAATTTCCCAAAGACCCTATCCAGCAAGATTAAAAGATCAAAAGTTTATTAATAAGAAATTCAATTTACTATATTAACAAAGAAGAATAGAATAGGTACATAAACCCACCCTATTCACAGTCCTAGTCTTTATAGTCTAGAAGATAGTAAATAGAGAGCCAAAGGAACATATAATTATTAATCTTTGCGCACTTAACAAGATCATTATCCCAGATAATTACCCCTTGCCAAGATAAAAAGACATTATACAATCTCTAAGAGGCACGCAGTATATCATAGCAGTAGATACTTCTTTATTTTTCTTCCAATTCAGCATAATATTAGAATATAAAGACTGTTTCATAATCACAAGTTATTATAGCCTTAAATAATCAATAGTAGCTCCTATAGGATTTCGCAATTCTCCTACTTATATTTAACAGTATATAGATCGACTTCTACGCCCTCATAAGTTATATTATCAAGCCTTTATTAACAATATTATGATCTTCTCTATGACCAAGTAAGAACACCTGCAATATTTAGAAAGATTATTTAAGTTATTCCAATCTAAAAACTTAACAATCTTGCCAAAGAAGAGCTAGATCAGCTACCCTAGTGCTTAAGTCCTGGGCTTTTAAGTTAATACCTTAGGTTTAACTATAACTACTAAGAGAATAGTAGCCTTTACAAAGCTTAATTTTCCTTAATAATTAGCCAATCTTGAATATTATATTAGATCCATAGGATATATATATTATTTGATCCCATACTATGCCCAACTTATCGAACCGCTATAGCGCAGGAAGGTCGCACTATTGGCACAGGGGCGTATAGAGGGTAAGGTAGTCGTTGGTAACCCTAATAAGAGAAAGGCGTTCGCGCGATCCATAGTATACAAGGCTACAGAGCATATCGCGTTTAAAGCCCTCCAGGATGAAATAGGTAGTGGCCGTATGCTCTCACACCTTGATCCAGATCGCCAGCTATTCCTCCAACTTGATGCCAGTTTAAAAAGAGGCTTTGGTGCTGTATTATACTATTTCAAAGAAGGGTATAAATAGGAACTAGGAACAGATATTCCATTAATAGCTCTACGACCTATTATGTTTCTTAGCCCCACCCTGACTTCGGCGGAGCAGTGGTATGGTCCCACTAAGCTGGAGATTGCCTATTTGGTTTAGGCTGTAAAGAGACTGCGAACATATCTTTAGTCTTTATTGCTGCTAACTATTGTCCAGATAGATCATTTAGCAATAAAACAAATCATTAAGAAGATAATACTTACTACATCAAATACTGACCAAGCGAATCGTCGCCTTATAGTTGCATCTATATACTTCTTAGAATATAATCTTAAGGTCTACCATTTGCCGGGAAAGAAGAACTTTATCCCCAACGCCTTAAGTAGACTGGTAGCACCGGAGATAGACCTAAACAAGGAACATTTACAGCCTAATTATACGGCTCTCAATAATATCTTAGTAGCAGTAGAAGCATTAATATCTAATAAATCTAAGCTACAATTTCAGAAGGGATACCTTATAGATATACACTATAGCAAGATTATTAATATGATTGTCGGCAAGGTAATAATAGACCCGATAAGTTTAAACGATAAGGACATCGCAAACTCTTCAAAGCACAGGGTATTTTTCGAATTCCACGATAGATTACTTTACAACTATGGCCTAGACCGATACTTATGGCTCTATGTACTACATTGCCTGGTGGAAGATATGCTAAAGATGGCACATAATGATCAGCACCACTTTGGACTAGGTCGAATGACCAAGGAATTGTCAGGGCTAGCCATACCAAACCTTACATATCAAATAAAAAAGCATATCCGCAACTGCGAAACCTGCTGCCTTGGCCAGACCAACCAACAACAGCTTATTAGCAATTATCAATCAAACCGACCCCCGATGGAGAATGGGGCGTTTAATACTGGCACAGGAGCATCTATCTGCCCATGAGTTTATCTATAGATATAGTCTACAGGGACCGCTGAAAGCAATCCGACCTAAATCCGAGCTTATTAATATTCCCTTTTTAAGAGAGGCTATCCGCAAACATATAAGATTAGCCATAGATTTTGCAATAGCAAAAGGCAAATAATAGTATAATGCAAAGCACTGCTCTATTTAACTTAAGGCTAGCAATTAAGTCTAATTATGACTATACTATAATTATAATCTTCCCGAAAAGCTACCTAGGAAATAATCTTAATAATATATAGGTCCTTTTAGGATTAAGTAGAGAGTAGGAGATCTTACTTATAAGCTAGAGCTCCTAGAAAATATGAAAATTTATCCTATGATTTTATATTAACAATTAGTCCTAGTATAAGCTGATGACTTCCAACCAGAAGAACCTAGTCCTATTAAGGAGGACAATAATAATAACTAGTACAAGGTTAAGTATATTGTGCAGCAGGAAATTCGGAATTAAGTCGGTGACCGCGGAAGAGATCTAAAGCCTCGTGTTGGCTATTGGGTCAAGTGGAAAGGCTGGGGAACACGCCATAATCAATCGGTACTAGCCGAGGATATTAATACAGAGATGGTTGAGGAATTCATGGCAAAGTATCCCGGTGGGCTCCAAAGGTTCAAGTTCACACTCCGGGATGACTATGAGTTCAACTACAGAGTCATGGCTGATATTATGTACCTTGATGGCAAACCTGTGATGCCAGTAGAAGCACACAACTCCATCGGAAAGGTTGGAAGATACCACACGCCCATCCGACGCGCCTACAATATTATCCGCCAAGAGGATCCCGTATCGAAGCCAGAAGAAGCCCTCCAGGCAGCAGTGAAAGCGGTGAACGATACTGCCGGCCCCAACGGCCTCGTGCCTACGCTTTTGGTATTTGGTTCATAACCACGGATGTCTGAAGATTCTGAACCCTCACCCGGCATCGTGAAACGAGCACAAGTCATCCGAAAAGCGATGAATAAAGTGCGCAAAATCCACCGTGAGAGACGATTAAATGATGCCCTCGCTGCTCGCAACGGCCCTGACACTTCCGCCGTCTTAAACCTTCCTGTTGAAGGAAGCGCACAATAGGCCCACGGGTCCCGTGGCGACTATATAAACCTTCCCTTTTTGGATATAACCCCTCACTCAAAGATCATAATATAAAATCTTACCCTTATCTTATTTCCCTTGCCTTATACAGATAAAATGGATTTGACTTCTATTAAACAAATACCTTCCTTCGCGGAAGACTGTCTTCCCCCAGAGCGTAATTATACATCACAGGAAGCATTATTTCAGCCAATCAATGCTTGGGCTATAGATAAAGGTTATACCTTTATAATCGGAAGATCAACAAAAGAAAAAAGCGGCAAAAAAACCAAGGCACGGGGACCCGTGGGTCTATTGGGCGCCGAGGGGTGTGTGTGGCTGACTCAGCCACCACCCCTCAACAAATACACACCCTCTTGTTGTTCTACAAAGCCTAACTACTACTAACAAACTACTGCTAACATTTAAACAGATGGTTGCAGCAATGATAATCGAGCCTCTTCTATTGTCCTTTCACACAACTGCTCCAGCCTACTCTCACCGTTGTATATTTCTTCTGACAATTTGCTCTTTATATCCTCCGCCCCGTACCTTTGATATCAACAGGATACAATCAAGCGATTTACACCGCAATAACTGCACATATAGGCTGTGCGGATCGCACTTAGCTGGTTCGATTTGTCCGGTTGTCTTGTCTAGTCTTATCTTGGTTCCTCGTAACCCCAGTGCAATCTCTAGGAGGGTTTGGCCTTGGATTTTATAGTCAGTACACGTGAAGGCTGCAGTGCAGGGAAGGCCCCAACGGCTTGCATTGTGTTTGTGTCAGGGCCTCTTCTTAGCCTTCCTCTTATATGTCCCCACTGATATATAAGTGGGTGTCGGGGTTAGCAAGACGGTACCTGGCGGTAAGTTATCGGAATTGAAGTCCTGAGTCGACTCGGATGATAAGATAGTTCCAGCGGGTGGTCCGAAATGGAAGATGACATCCGAGCCATTCTCAAGGGTATCAGGCAGGTAGTTGTCGATGTTATCAAAACAAAGCGAGCAACTAGTCTCGTCGCCTATTTTTCTTATAACGACGACAAAAAGGTCCTTGGCTCCAACACGACTTCGCCATTCATTCCTTTCACTGCCAAGTTGTAGAGTCTGGTCTCAGCTCTCGTTAGCCAACTTGGCGTGTTGTTACCTCAATATATGATCCCCGGGAGGTTTATTCCCTGTCAATATCTACGTCCACAACATCCGGTAAGTTTGATCGAAGGGGGCTTCGGACCATGGTCTCCAATTTGAAACCCGATGAGTTGGCCTGTTATGCTCTCAATAAAAGCACACACCGGGCGCCAGAGACAGAAATGGAAATCAAACTTCAGAAGCTATGGTCAGATATTCTCAAGATTCCTACCAATTCCATCGGCCGTGATGATAGTTTTCTGGCTCTTGGTGGTGATTCTATTTTTGCCATCTAGCTCGTCACTTTTGGCTGACGACCACGGCATTTCCCTCAATGTTGCTCCCATTTTCAACAACCCTATCCTAGCGAATGTTGCGGCGGCAGCCTCCCTCAAAGAGGGCGAACAGCAATTGGCTTAGGAACCTTGGGCGTTGGTTCCTAAAGACATTCGTTCTGAGGTCACCCAGGAGGCGATCAGGCAGTGCCAAGTCCATCTAGATCGGATACAAGATGCTTTCCCCTGTACGCCATTGCAAGATAGCTTGATCTCTTCTGCAATAAAGCAGCCCAGATGTCATTTCACACGTTACATCTTCGAGCTTCGCCCAGACATCAACCTCGTTCATTTCAAGACCACTCTGAGAGCCACTGAATCGTTTTGTGCCATTGTTCTCTCGAGGCATGGCCCGATGCAGATTATATTGGATGAAAGAGCTACCTGGAGACAGGTAAAAGGATTCCCACTCGGGAACGTCCTGAACATGCCTAGAGCCAGTATAGGCTATGGGACCCCATTATCATTTTTCACATTTGTGTCTGAAAACAACTACAACTATCTGATCTGGTATCTCCACCATCCCATGTATCATGGAAGCACAATGCAGTTAGTGTTTGATGTTCTCCAGGCAACTTATAATCGACAGGAACATTTCACTCCTGTTCCTTTCAAAAACTACATCAACTACACACTATCAACCAACCCTGATGACACGAGGTGCAAACACGATCAAATTCCCCAATACCCGCACCGCACTACAGAAAACAAGATCGCTTAACTTGCATACTGGAGAAATGCAGATTCTCGGGCACGAAGCTACGAGCGTCACATTGGCAAACCTGCTGCGAACTGCCTGGGCATTTTTAATGGCTGAATATCTCAAAACTACCGATGTTGTATTTGGATGCCCTCTCTACCGGCGCGATGCGCCAGTGTTGGGGGCTCAAAAAATCATTGGGCCGACGCACTCGAATGTCTCTTGCCGTATCCGCATAAATAAAGCGGCAACCATCGCTCAGTTCTTCATGGCTCTCTGTAACAATGCTTTGCCCAAATAAATTCCTGGGAGTATGAAATAAGTTTTCACCCCCCCTCGGTTACCAGATTTCAGAACGCACTTAGACAAGTCGTTATTTTAGTCTTAGCGGTCAGTTAAGTGAAGGGAATATACAAAAGTTCAATGTATTTATGAAAAGTTTGCTTTTGGTCTCTAATACCTGCTCATCTCCATTCAGCGACCTTCTGACCTTGATGACATGAATGACTCCTTTTTTTCCCCGGCCTATCCATATACAAGATATTGGTTGGGTTTTCCATGTTGTCGTCCGACAAGGCCCCAGCACCCAGTCGTTTCATAGAACCCCCACGGTGGCTGGACGAATGATCCTCGCTAGCAAAAACCAGGCGCCGCTAAGCGTGCCCAAACCAATTAGCAGACGTGATCGGACCCTCGATGCTGATTTTGTGTGTACATTTCAAGAAAGTCAGGTGATGCGAGGCCCAGGGTGCAAGGGTCAATTCCCCAAGATAGATTTCAACGTTTACTGGATGTTGTAGTGATACGCGGAACTTTACATTGGTTCGGCCGGCAACCCCTCACCGAACATATGCTAGGTATAGTATGGATTCGCCTCTAAATTGTGTGAAAGAGCCACTGGAATAGCTGGGTTTCAAACGAGGACAAGATCATTGCTAGGTTGTCTTTGTTGTTGTTGTTGTTGTTGTTGTTGTTGTTGTTGTTGTTGTTGTTGTTGTACCAGGCGGGTTTGCATCGAGCCTCCATCCACCAACGTTTGATTTTGTCACAAGTAATCACACAAGCGGGGAGCACAGAGTCTCCTCGCAACAAACCTGGGCACAGAAGCCCATAAAAAGCATCAGAGCGTTGGCCCTCCACTGTCCCAAGGGTGGATTCGGATGCGAAGCACCGGCATGGGACCCATGGAAGCCAGGTCTCATGAACCGCCCGACGTCTACGGACAAATCTCCCGGGAGCAAGCAGAGGCAAATTCTCACATGTTGAAGCAGGCCTCAAATACCGCCTGCCCCAACAACCCGGTTCCTTGCCTCTCAATTAGCCAGCTATTGGACCGGGGAGCTGGTCAGCGATGCCCGAGGCCCCGAAACAGTGGGTGGTTGTGTAGCTGTTGGAGACGGGAGGGGTGTTTTTCCCCATCTCGGTGACCAAAACGGGCAGCTTCAATACGGTAGCGAGATCTATGGGAACAAAGGCTACTCCCGCCTCCCCTCGGTGTCAAATGTGGCATTGGTTCACGTGGGATGTGGGCAGGTCAGGGCTCGGTGTGCTTTCGACCTGGTGCAGGCATGTTGCTTCCAGGCTGGTCAGAGAAGGGGTATTGGGCACGCGACAGTGGTTTGAAGGGCGCCGGACAAAACGTTTATCAAGTATGGAGCCATGGCCCTGAGGTGGTACCATTGACGCGCAAGTTTCGCTGCAGTATGACGATGCGGGTGCAGCTGAACGATTGGCCCTGCGGTAAACAACGACGGCATGCCACTTGCATACCCTACATAGAGTGGTGGTCTTCCAGAATTGCGGGCGTGACTCCAGAGTCGTTGCGTGGGGAGAGCGGCGCCCCAAAACCCCTGTACGGGGCGCACAAGAGCCAACAGGCGCTGAGGCTGAGTGCAGTGAGGCTGGGCTCGGGGAGGCAAGACGCTCTTTCGTCATCACGTCAGCCATCGGCCTTCGCCCAGGTCCCCAGGTGCGACGCCGGGATTGATGTACTGTCGACAGGCAGTGGAGGGCAGAAACAGCCACTGGCTGTGTGTAGCCCAAAAGCTCTGGATGGGTGACCACGCCGACGTAGCGACGTGGTTGGCAGAGCTTACCTCACATGGGGACCGACACATTAGTCAAATGGAAGATGGTTGAGGAGTTGGCTCAAGACACGGTGAGAGCAATATATGTCTGAAGCCGAAGCAGACGTAACTAATTACGGGCTTCGGTGTCGGTGCCGGCGTCGGTTTCGGTGGGAGCCACCGGTGCGCCACCAGACTCACCCCGCCTCACTTACAGTTGGCCAACGAAGGAGAAGGAAAAAAAGAAAGAAAGAAAGAAAGAAAGAAAGTGGCTATTGGCGCCCAAACGATTGTATCCATACGAGAATATGCTCATCCATGCTCCGTACACAGTATGGCGTGTATGGGCATGGTTAACCCAAGCCCAGTAGCACGGCTCGTCCCACCAAGAATGGCAGGTTTCCATCCGAGCCAGAGACCAACAGCAGACAGCAGAATCGGCCTGAGTGCATCAAGCGGCACGTCCAATACGTCGAGGTCATAGTGGCATTATGTTCCGTAAAAAGAGACCCGTTACCATTGTCACCAGTCGTAATGGCCGGCATCATCCAGCATGGGACTGACTTTGAATGAAAGGACACGGCAGGGGACATTGGCATCACAAGGACTGCGGACAAAATAAAACGTGCATCCTGTAGCCACGCACAATAGCGGCAGTTCACAGGACCCGACAGCAGAAATAGGCCGGGGGCCCGTGGGGGCCCAGTGTGACGCTCACACGTGTAAATTAGCTAACTGGAGAATGGCATTGTCTCAATCATAATTGGGAAGGGAGCGTGTTTCATCCATCACAAAGAGGCACGTAGTGCCAATGCGTTGCATCGCATTTGATCTGGATAAAGGCAGGTGACCACGTCAAGTGACGCCCCCAAGTGCGACACTGCAATATGTATGCAGACGAGCAGCGACTCAGAAGACACGCAGCACTATGGCATCAGTGGTAGAAGCCGTTGAGGTCTTTGCATAGTTTTCTCTCGTCTCCTCAAAGCTCTGGCGAAGAGGGAGGAATTCGATGAAGGGATTCATACCCGATTGAGGCTGATGATCAACATTTGATGCTCAGCTGACATATGCGAGCGACAGGAATCGACAGTCGTGCATGCACTGAGCAGACAAGAATCCCGCAAAACATGGACCTATTACGAAGCCGTAATTACAGGCAAAGCGTGGATGAGGGAAAAAAAAAAATTAATAAAAAAGACGACGTGGGGCAAAAAAGTCTGGATGAGTCTATCCCTTCGTCCAGTAGTAGCCCCATTTACCAGCGACCCGCTAAAATACTTGGTTCAAGGGTTCGGCCAGTCACCAGCGGCAACAGCACACCACAATGATAGAATCGTCAAGACGATCGGTTTGGGTTCGTGCTTCAGGATACCACATGTGGCGGGGATGAGCCACCAGCACTGGAATCCGGGTTCGATATTTAGCACAGGCGCTGGGGGCTTGGTAGTGCACGATGCCCGGCAGCCTCTTGACCCACGGAGCCATCGGGAGCCCGAGCTCCGTGCGTCCCCGTGGTGGTACCTAGTTGAGCCGCTTCTATTTTTTTCACCCCACGGCCATGGCCCAATCAAGGCATGTATTCACTGTATGTAAACGACGACCCCATGCTATGTCTCAAGTCTGGTTGGTGCATCACTGGGGGCGTGATGGTGTGCTGTGTGTCACTAATGCAGCCCAATACCAAAGCCACAGAGTAGAGACATTGGGGACGTCGTCATGCCGCATCTTGCACGTCTCTAGATTCGCAGCCCTGTCACAGGCCGTGTGGGTTCTGGCTGCCCTTGGTAGTTGGTACAAATCCGCTGGTCAAGGAAGAAGTGAGCCTCCGCGCGCGCACACGCTTTCGATTCTCGTGGCGTGGCCCGCCAACAGGAGGCTCGGTTCCGCCCCGTCTCCCGACGGAGGATGGGCCAACGGGATCGAGGGGATTGATTACACGTGCCCCAGACCGACGACCCGGCCTCGAGGAACGACAACAGCGAGAGGTGACGCTTCGGGACAGACGCACAGTAGCGCAGTTGGCGGTGCCTGGTTTGGCTGGGCGAGGTGGGCATGTTTTTAAAAAGGTGAGACACGGAGGCGGGCTGTCTTGTCGAGCACGTCTACCTAGTACCTAGTTATAGCATAGCCAGCATAGGCAAATGCGGAGGCACCTTGGAGACAAAGACAAGTCAAAGACAAGACAAGACAAGACAAGACAAGACAAGCGGCGCAAAGCCTCGTGGTGGCTTGTTATTTGGCTACTCCTCTCCCGCTCGGGCGCCATGCCAGACAGTTCCAAGGCGCTGGTGCCGAGCGAAGACACGGGCGGCTCTAGGCCAAGGTCGCCCAAGACAGTTTTCGGAAGTCGTGTAGGGTTGAGGCCAACGCCCTGTCCTCGTCGGAGATGGGCGAGGCCCTCGAACCCTTCCTTCACATGGTTGAGTCTGTTTGCGTTAAGATTTTCGGGATTTTCCTTCCTTATTTTGTTCTCCATGATGGTAAATTTTTTTTCCCTTTCATTTCCCCACGAGGTTTTGTTTAAATTTTCGGCTTCTCTCTTCTCACCTCCCGCCTCGTCGTAAATAGTATTTATTCTTGTGCGTCCCGTCATGTCTGGTGGTCCGTGATGGTATTGTGCACCAATGTGCAGAGTAATGCGATGTATTTGCTTTGAGTTGGCTCGACAGTGCCTCCCAAGCCAGCAGCCAGCAGGGCACCTCCCTTCAAGGGCATTTCCAGGTAGATCGCGCAGGGTTCTTGAGGATGCACACTGGATGATCAACCCAAGATCACCACCCCCATTATGCGCCGACGCGTCCATCCAATCCAGCGGCAAAGGCAGGCCAGGAATGGCACTGCGTGCAGGGGTGGACAAGCCCCGACGCTGAACCGACATTCTGTTTTGCCAGCGGCAGTAGCTGCTACGGTACTTCGTACTCTTCCCTACACTGCGACCAGGAGGCGAGACGTGTGGGTTGCCGAGCGAGGGCTAGCAAGATGAGACGTAGAGAAGCAGAAGCAGAAGCAGAAGCAGAAGCAGAGGCAGAGGCAGAGCCCACCGGGGCAACAGTCCATGACGTTGCGACTGCTCCAAGCACATTGATGATGGCGTAGGCATCACATCAGCCCCGGGGTACGGAGGAGTGCAAGCTGTACATGCAAATGCGCCAGAGACATTGGCAGCACATCACCACCACGCCCGCTGTGCCCGCTGTGCCCGCTGTGCCCGCTGTGTGATTTTTTGAGGCACTCCCCCGTTGCTGGCTAGTCCCCTAAAACTCAGCACTCTCCAGCGAACCGGGGCCTTCCATGGCCCCCGCCTAGCAAAAAGTCAAGGCCCCGCTGCAGCCACTAGGACGCTAGCCTAGACCATCCCAGCTCCACTCCGCCATCATCTCCATCCGGCTACAGGCAACAGACGGCGCGCTAACCAGCTCTCGAGGCTGTCCTTGGTACTACTAGTGACGTTGCTCTCTGGCTCTGGGTCGTCTCCCCTTTTTTATTTTTTATTTTGTCCACCCTCCCGCGCTTTTCCCACCATCAGACAGACAGACAGACGGACACAAATTCGCGAGATCGGAGTTGGGCTTCCAAAGTCCACTACTGCACCACCCTGGCCTTTCCCTGGTCCCTTCTCCCCCTTCTCTGTCTAATCCCCTGGCGGTCGCTACATTCAGCCCTTTCCCCATCCTTTCCCCAGTCGACCCGGGATCCAACATCATCTCACTCGCCTTCCCACCTCAAGACCGTCCATTCTTCCTCACCGAGCAAGGCCACCACCCCCACGCTCTGACTACTTCCTCTCACGTTTCCCCTCGCTCGTGATGGACTTTAATGCCAAGTTCACTGTCGTCAAAATGAATCTCACAGCCCTCTAGAAGGCGCAGCCTGGCCGCGCGAGCACTTCACCGCAGGTGCTTCTACACTGGAAGTCAAACGTCGCGACATTTTGAATCTATTCTTCATCAACCTACGCTTCAATCACCACACAACCTCTCTTGTCCACTGCTCTCTATCTATCTCCCTCCCCCCCCGTGCCTCTACTTCTTTCTGCCACTAGGCATCCCTTGGACACCGCCTCACTGATCCGCCTTTGTCGTTGCCGTCCTCTCAATCCGACCACACATTGACAACCCACGCACGAGCTTTCGCCATTCTCGTCGTCTATCCTCTCCCAAACCCTCCTCAACTCTCGCCTTCATCTGACCACATCGGCCGCATGGATCTGATGCAGCCTGTCCCGGATATGACCTCAAAACGCAGTTCACGTGTCTACGTTGACGAAGCGTCGCACCGTCACGAAACCCAGCACAAGCCCTCCACGACTCCGTTCCGGTCAAGACGCAATTCTCGCTCCTCCCCTGGCGACGAAATGGTGCAGGTATCTAGGGACTTAGAGGAAGGCCAGCGGAACGCAATCTCCATCCGAGACGCCACAGCCATTGCCCGATCGCCGAGCGCATCCATCATTGGTGGCAAGGATAGCTCAACGACTAGAACATACGAGTCAACTGGTGGGTGTTAATGATGCTTCTCACGTCTGCATCGCCAGCTAACCATGCCTCAGCCATGTCTATCTCATCGTCCGCATCGTCCCTCTCATCACAGGCCTCCGAACACCCTCATGCGCCGCTCAATGGACGACCCCTCAACTTTGGCGTCGTCGTTCCCGGGGTATATCGAAGCAGCTATCCCAAACCCTCCGACTTTGAGTACATCAAGGGCCTACAATTGAAGACGGTGGTGTGAGTGCTACCCCCCTCAGCTCTCGGGCGACCTCATACTTACACACATGACAGGACACTTGTGAAGAAGGACGAAATCGACCATGACTTGGAGGCTTTCCTCGGTCGCGAAGGCATTCGTCAAGTCGTCTTCAACATGAAGGGCACCAAGAAGGAGGCCATCCCCCTCAAGACGATGAAGTCGATCCTTAGCATCGTGCTCAACAAGGACAACTACCCTCTGATGCTCCACTGCAACCACGGCAAGCACCGAACGGGGTGCGTCGTTGGTGTGATTCGGAAGGTATCCTGCTGGGATACATCCAAGGTGCTGGATGAGTACAAGGCCTTCGCCGAGCCAAAGGCCCGAGAGTGCGACTTGGACTATATCGGCGGGTTTCAGGTCTCAACCCTTCGGCTTTCCACAGATGACCACATGACACACAGTCCAGTCCATGCCCAGACCTTTTTTCGTGCCATGTTGTTCTCGTTCCTTGTCTTGGTCATTTGGCTTGTATCAGGGTCACAAATGCGGTCTGTGGCAAGGAAAGACCATCTCAAGTAAAGGGTATTATGTCGCCAATCCCGTTTCTTCACAATTCTCGACGACACCATCCAAATATCCCTTGACACCGGCACCAACACCACTAATCAACCTTGTATCCGTACACATTTACGACCTTCTTGATGCCAAAGCAAAAGACTGAATTGGGATTGGTCTTCACATGAGCGGCTTGGCAAGCATGGTGATTTGGGACTCCACTTTATGATGAGCATTTCCTCACTGGTTTGAGGCATCGGGATGATGACTTGAATCATGCATTTTCATGGCACCTACTGGGCTGGAGACGCATCAAGGGCTGAGACCGTCTCCCACTTTAGGGGCGTTTTTTATTATTAATTTTTCTTTTCTTTTCGTTATTCCTTTTCAGAATAACGGGGGTCATTGGAGGGCATGTTCGGTTGGTTGGCTTTCTTTTGTCTGGGTGTTGGGAGGGGGGAGAGGGTTGCATACAGCAGGAGCATTGTACTGTGCTGCTATAGATTCAAGATACCTGGAATGCCCAAGCGTTGAATACATTATGTAAAAAAGAGCCATCAAGAGGTTAGACAGGGTTACATATGTTGTAACAATATCAACATGACATTGATTATGTGCACTACTAATTGGTGTGTTGCTTTTGCATTGTGTGCGTATTCGAATGCTTCTTTGACGAAGAGGTCTGAGATGGTCGTCGTGATCGCACGCCAGCCTTTATTTAAACGAGCATATGTGCCCGCCCGTTATAAAGCAAACACCCAACAATGAATAGGATATTGTGGTAGTCGATATTTTATGCATTAGGTACTATTGAATAGAAAATGTGGGTGTCGCGACGACAAGTCATGTGCATGGGGCCCAAACAACGTCGTTCATGAGAGGTGGTCTTGGTCGGTTTTTGTTTTAATACACTCACCGGTATTGTACAATTGGCCCTGCTCCCGCCCGAGACGGCCAGAGTGCGTCATTTCCCCTCCATTCATTTATTCATCGTCGTCAAACTGGCCCCAGCGGTTTCGGCCCTTTCGTTCTCGGGCGTCCTTTTCAAAATCACCCTTGAAGTAGACCCATCCACCAGCAATGCAGTTGGCGGTACCCAGGCCGATGGCGGTGCCACGAACGACGCCTCGGATGGAGAGCTTGGAGCGAAATGACTGACGGCGCCGGAGCGCCAACAGAGCGTACAGACCGGACCAGGCGGCGGTTATGCCTGCGCTACCAGTCGGGTAGCCCGAGAGGTTGAGATAGGAGGAAAAGAGCAGGGCTGGGGTGAAGGTAAAGAGCGGGAGAGGCTGCATCGGACGGGCGTGTAGGGCGAAGACGAGGGTGGCGAGGAGAGAGGGTGGAAGAGATGCGGCTGGAAAGGATCGTCAGTCTATTTTCCGGTGGTGAGGTGGTATGGCGTATGAGTATGTGGACAAAGGCAATGCCCTCATTCCTTTGGTGGGCATGGTGTATGGCGAGACAGAAATGCGTGAGGAGAGGTAGAGAGACAGAGGTGAGAAGAGAAATGACTTACAGCCCCAGTCGTGAAGCTTGTCCAGCAGGGAGTTGGCTGGGGCATCGGAATCCTTGGCTGGCATGGTGCGTGCTATGCGGCCTCGTCGGGTGAGTCAATGGCGGGCGAAGGATTTGCGATTGGAGATTTTGTTCGTCGTCGTTGCAGGTGACGGGCGGGCGTGACGTCGCAGCGCGAGGAACCACGCAGAGAACAGGGCACAAACATGGCCAAGCAAGCCTGCTGGTGCATCGGGCCTGACTAAGCAGCCTTGTCAGTCCCCGACTGCCCAGCAAGGCCGCCGGGTGTAGTGGTCCCTCCACCCCTCCTTTTGGGCCCTAGCCCCCACCATAGCCGCCGTGCGTCAAGGCGATTGCGCCTCTGCTTGCCCAGCGAATGAGCGAGCAGAGGGGACGATGCAACATCGACCAGCTCCAGGCAGACATACGGACCGACACGGACTTGCGTGCCTCTGGAAGGCACATGTATGCAGCACTATCGCGGCATGCTCTGGTAGTCAGTAGCACTCGTGCGGTCTTGGCCGGTTTCACTGCCACAGCCCACAGTCTTGCTTGCTTCTACTGGCGCTGATGCTGGTGCTGGTGCTGGTGCTGTAGCTCCTGCTGTGCGTTATGCTCACCCGCCAGGCGAAGGAACAAGCTACGCGCTTCGCCCTGCTTGGGCCCCGCAGCCGTCGCCCGCAGTCATGACACGGTGGTACAGCACCACCCAGCTTGCGATGAGGGGTCTAACACCCTGAGCATCATCCGTCTGTGAAACCCCATCATTGCACCGTAGACGTCGAGGCATCGCAGATGTGCTGCCTCAGCAACCCCCTGGTCGCGCGAAATTCGCAAAATGTATAAACACTTTTACCCAAAACCATGGAAGCCAAGGCCTTGTGATTTGCCCTGCTCGGGCCCGACCAGGGGGGGCAAGGGGAGGGGGGGGAGGGGAGGCAGTAGTTGAGGAGTGGGACGCGTGAGTGATTGCCAACACTGCCACGTCCCCGAGATGACTGGAAAGAGACGAATATACGACGGATGGTACAGGCAGCTGAAAAAAAAATTGAAAAAAAAAAGGAACACGAAGAACATCCAAGAAAGCACCAAGGAAAGGCTAGCAAATAAACTTCTGACGTTCTAATCATTTATTAATGACACCCATCCATGTAAAGTATTGGTGAATCTCATTGCGGGAATCAATTGGTTGCATTAACACCAAAAAAAAAAACCCAGAAAGCTAACATTAGCGGGGAGGGGAGACAATCCTCCGCCGTGCCCGTCCGATAAATCTTATCCAAGCCCTACTCTATATATATATATGCATGTATGTAATGTAGTATTAATGAAAGAGTAAGAAAATAAAATTCCAGAATAGGGAACCGATAAGCAACAAGTAAACGTAAAGGGGAGAAAAATAAAAAGGCGAAGAGAAGAAACGACAAATGGAGAAAAGGAGTAAGCGCCGCAAAGTGTTGGCAACACAGGCCAAATGGGGTATAGCATCGTGCTCAGTAGTTGTACAAAAGTCCGTCTCGTCATGTATGGGTCATATCAAAAGTCGTTGACAGCATAGAAGAGAGGCGGATAAAAAAGTTAAAAAAAAAAAAAAAAAAAACCCCAAACCGCGCTGTGTCCGTCTCTCTGCTGTCTTTTGCTCGCTCGCTCTGGCCCCACACACCGCAGCGCTCTTTTAGCATCGCAACGTTCTGACGCCGATGCCCCGGCTTACCCTGATCGCCAAAAGTCAGGCGAAGGAGCGGTGGGTGGGTGGCCCATGCGGACGGTCCTACTGGTGCGAATAGTCGCCATAGTCGCCCCAATTTCCCCCGTGCTGCTGATAGCCGGGCTGCTGGCCATAAGCCGTCATGTATTGCGAGTACTCATCCCATGCCTGGTAGCTGACGTCGGGCGCATGCGATTGCACACTGTAGCCATGCGAGGCTGCCGCCGACACGGGCACCGCATAGCCACCGCTCGATACGGCCTCGTGCTGCTCTCCCCCGGCCGACAGCATGCCCAGGTCGAATCCATCCTCTGGACTCAGCGACGAGAAGTCGAACTGACCCAGCGCGTCGTCTTCCTGGGTCGTCGCTGTCCGTGACGAGTGCCCGTGGTGGTGATGTCTGCTCGACGACTTCTTTGAGGAGCCGCCACGGCGCGAGCCTGAACCCGAGCTGCTGGCGGCCGTGGTCTCCTCCTTCTTGCCCTTGCGGGTCGATTTGGACCCGGAGCGCGTGTACTCGCACCGGAGATTGTTGCCAATGCAGCGGTCGCAGCCATTCTTGTCTCCGCTACAACGGAGCTATTTGAGAAACACGACATTAGCATACGCTCATTGTTGTATAAGTGAAATGCAAGCCACGGTTTGTGGTCTGTGGCCTAGTCTCAGGGGGGGGAGGGGCGGGAGGAGAATGCGTCTCAACCAAGGCTGGAGTAAAACTAGGGAAACACACCTTTTTCTCGTGGCAACGGTCACAGGCTTGGTGCGAACTAGAGCGGGCCGTCACCGGGTCGAAGGCGTTGCGAACGCTTTGGACCTCGTCCGTCTCGGGATCGTACTTCCAAGTCCCAAACATGGTTGAATGATAGACTCAGCCTTGCAGTACAGAGAGCGTATAAGTGGAGTGGGCAGCGAGTTTCTTTGCTTCAGGGGCAGGAGGCTAAACCACAATGCAGCAATGGCGTAAGGCGTACTGGACTAAAAAGTGATATGGATCCGAGGCAGATACAGCTTTTTGAACTTGGCGCTGGTTGCCTTGAAATAGAGAATCGAGGCCATCGTTGACTTCTTATAATTGATAGGCATCCACGCCAATTGCAAGGGGGGGCACCCGCTCAACGGCAGCTTCTCACAAGCCTCTTCCAAGGTCGTTAGCACGGCGTCCCTCAGGCCGTTCAATCGGGAAATGCATACGACTCTGGGATTCTACGTACCTACGTACCCGCTTCCTGAGCCGCACTGCCCAGGCATCTAGGCTCCAATCCCGGGGGGTGCTATGAGCCTATGTCAGGTCCTAGACCGGAGTTGATGGTTACCCGCGCTCCAAGAGGCTCACCCCGGTCCGTCCCACACCTCAAGTTGCCAGAGAGTTGCCAGACCGGGGTTTGCTAGTTGCGCACCCCTCCAGCATTCTGGGACAGAGGCGGCAACCGAATTTGCAGTTTGCTGGAACAGGATCCCTCTGCACACTGTTCCAGGAGCTGCCCTGGCGTTACACCCTCCAGCACGGGAGAACTGGGCTGCAGTGACGCCAGCTCGCAGCTGGCCGCAGGAGGAGGGCGTGACTGCTCTCACTGCATATGACCCAGGCCCGTGGAAGCGGGTAAGAATGCACGCGCGAGAAAAGGAAGAAAAGAACAAACAAGGGGAGACGGCTTATGGGGTTCCCTCCCCTCCATCGGCGTTTGCGGTTGGGGATTGCGGGCGAAGCGTCACGGCGGGAACGACTGTGAGGAGGACTCGCTGTGTAAGCGAAAGAGGCACAAGGGCGAAAGAGGGTGTGACGGTGGCTGATTCACGTCCGTGTTGGCGGTTGAGCAAGACCAAAACGACGGCAACAGCACGAGGGAGGAGGGTCACAAGACCAGACCGGAGGAGTCACTGGTGGCACAAAGGCATCCGAGAGGCTCCAGATCTACAGCAATGCCTCTTGACCTCGATGGTTGGGCTGGGCCAAGTTGCAATTGCGCTGTGCTACGCGCTACGGCCGGCTGCGCTACGGCCCCTCTGCAACCCCTGCCTTGCGGCAGGCGTCTGGACTGGCCCTGCAACGTGGGGTGGGCGGCGCTTGATTTGGGAGCAGCGGGGGCCCGGCATCTTTCCCCACCCATGTGCCTGGAAGAGCCAGGATCGAGTCCGTAAGGCGCTGCTGGTAAAACGTTCCATCGACAAGGAGGTAGTATAGTGATCCTACTGTACCGAGCTGAGGTGCTCGACAGACGACGGTCGGACGAATGGGATGGGAGGCGCGGGATGCTGCTGCTGGGGAGGGGACCGACGCGGAGGCTATGCTCTCGTCACAATTATTGCATTTGGCTTTGTCTCTGCACCTCTGCGTCTCTCGCCTGAGCTCTCTCCCTGGCATGGTCTGGGAGGGATGGATGCATTTGCATCCTGCGCGATCATTCCGGCTATCTGAGCATGGAACTAGGTCTCGAAATGACTCGGCCGAAAAAAGCCAAATAATCGAGATGGGGAACATCGGGAGCCCATACCGCCCCCATGTGACCTGGCTGTTGCAGAGCTAGCCAATATTTCGTCGGCAAAAGCCCTGGGCCAAAACTATATCGGGCTTAACACGGCTGCGAACCTCGCCCAAGCTCAATCAGAATCTAGGCAAAAGCATCCACAGTTTCCACGCCAGGCTCGGGGAACGACACGACATGGCACCATTTCGAGCCAAAAAAGAGAGTGCATTGACTCACTCGCCATTTGGTAGAATACCACCATGGGCAGGGGTTTGGGAAACCCCCCCCCTAATGCCTACCTGTCCCCGCCTTCCCGCGCATACATACACATCACCATAGAAGTGCAATGTGCTCTTTATTTTTGGGGTCCAGGTTCCCTTTTGCGGTTTCCCTTTTCGTACACGTACGGAACTCCGTCGGTCCCAACGCGAGCTAAGCCCTTGGCTCCCGAACGGACACCAAAGGTGGGGAGCACGTGCCGCCCAGGAAGTGGCAGTCTTTCCAGGCGGGGAGCTTGGGTTGTGAGTCGACTGTTGGTTGACAATGGCGCGCTCGTGTCGTTGAGACGATGGCATGGCACCAAAAGGATCATGCACGCCGCGGCACTTGTTCAGCCTCGTGCAGCGCCTCTATTACCCCGAAGCCCATGCAAGTGTTCACACTCGAAGAGACGGGGGTTGAATTAGGCAGATTGCGGAACTCCAAACCGGGCTCACGTAGATGTGTCGATAGTCTTGTGGTTGGGTTGTCTCTGCTTTTTTTGGTTTGTTTTTTATATAAAAAATAAAATAAATAAAAACTCATACTCTAACCCAGCCTACGTTGCATCTCGCTTGCTCGACCCCGTCACTTGGTGTTGACCCGAGCACAGCCTGAACCGCAGCACGTAGCTGAGGGCTGGGGGTTTCCTATCGACCCCATCCGTCGTGTCCCCAGTGGACTCGTTTCTTGGCCCGGATCTCAAACCTCTCAGCGTAGAGCAGGAGGTTGTTGACTGACACCTTACTGCTTAGATCCCCCCAGGTTCCGTCGTGCCAATGGACTACGACATTGGTGCGCTTCCTGTCGGGGGCCAAGCAAGACAAGATGCTGTCCACGGATGTAGTGGTCGACACTGCAACTGGACCACTCATGCCTTGCCGCGAGCGCGAAGATCCGCTTGAGTTATCCACGACGTCGATGAAACGATGCTCCCTCGACGCCTCCCGGCCTCTAGACCGGTGATGAGATGAGCGGCGAAAGGATTCGACTTGCCGGGTCGAGTCACACACCCGGCTGTGAGGTGCCGAGACACGAGCACCGTGGCGGTGGTGAGCATCAGGGTCGTGTCGATGCACATTTGAGCCTCCAGAAACGCCACATGGATGGGGGCAGCAATTGCAGCGGCACGCTGTGGGGTCCATGTTTTTGTAATTGCCTCTGGTTTCGAGGGATAAGACGTAGGTGCCGTACGTCTCTGGGTGGGAGCTCCGGCCTGTATCTCGGTGAGACCTACCGGAATGCCGTTGGTCACGATGTTGGCCCTCGTCAAAGTATCTGTCTGCTTTGTGCTGACGGCGATCCTGAGTTGAAAAGGATCGCCGAGATGGAGGTGAACCAGGGTCAAAGGAACGGCTGTGCATGCTATGGTTGCTGGCCATTAAGTGAGACTTGGAGGGTCTCTTAGAGGCATGTGAAGATTGGAAGAGGAAGGAAAACATGGTGCCTTCTGTTGCTAGCTGATATTGGGTTCGGGTTTTGAATACTATGCTGTTACTTGAGAAAGATGAATTGGTCGTCTCATCGCCGCCTCTCATCCCCCCTTCATAAATACTGCTACACTACATTAGCCGTTCAAGACGGCATTGTTTAAAGAAGGCCAGCAAACGCCCTTTCTGCTGGTCCGTCAAAGACTCTAATTACAAAAAGAAACAAGCTCTTGAAGCCAATTTGCATAATTGAGCCAGGTCACCCAAACATGTCTTGACTCCATAATAGACCCCCTCCGTCTTTGAATCCATGGTGGGAACAAGGACAGACTGAAACAAGTCGCATTGTGTTTGAGCAAGCAATTTAAAGATTGACACCCCCCCCCTCCCCCCAGCACACACACACGGCCGAGGGGATAGAGATGACAAAGAGCTTCTTTGATGGATATATCTAAATATATGCGAGTTGATCTCGAACACATCTAACCTCCACGTACGCGTGTGCATTTACGGGCACCCATTTGCCAAGTATAGCAAAATGAAAGAAATGCCAAATTTAGACTGTTCCAAATCCCCGAATAGGATTTTCCCGGCCTTTTGAAATTTATGGCAAGGCCTGGTCCCTTTCAAGGTGTTGCGTTGAGCTGTCCGGCATTTGCGCAGTAGAGGCGGCGGTCATGGAAGCTGTGAGAAGGACAGAGAAAGGGCGCCGTCATCAGGCACCCTTCCCCCAGGTGCCCCGTGAGCCCCGATCAACGGGACTGGGGCTCGGAAAAACCATTTGCACCGCGCCGCACCCGCCACGTCCGAAATGTTGCTGCTCACAGCAGTCCACGGTCCACAGCCACAGCCCGCCGGGCCATTCAGCGTGCGGCCGTGGCACAAAGGCCAGCAAGACCACGCAGCTTATTCCAGAACGGTGCCCATGCCCATCCTTGATGAAAATGTCCTTTTCTCCCACCTCGCACAACAACGACTCTCTTTCCCCTCCCCCAAACCCCCTTTGTTCCTCGCCCGCCTCATCCCTCCTCGGTGCTTCTTCTTTGTCAAAATGGTCGGAATCAGCCCTCAGATGTAAGCGCTGCGCTCTCCCCCGTCTGCCTGCACGCGACCCCAGCGCATACTGCCCGTCCGCGCCAGCCCCCCCTCGAGACGCCGCCATGCTAACAACTTTTGCGACAGTGTCAACCTCGCCATTATCCTTGGTATGACCCAGGTTGCCAAGCGCATCCCCTTCGATGACCCTCAGACGCTCAACCTTGTCCGCGCCCTCTACCTCGCCAGCAATGTCATCATTGCCGGCCTCTACTTTTACGTCCAGCTCGCCATCAACAAGAAGAAGGGTACGCACGTGTCCATGTCTCCCGCCTGTTCCCCAATCCCATATCATCCTCGGTGGTTTGAACTTGGGCTAACTCAGCTTCCTTCCCGCAGACCTGACCACCCTCAAGTATGTTGAGCCCGCCCCCATGGGCTCCACTGAGGAGGGCAAGCTCGTCACCACCACCATCCACGCCTACGACAGCCAGCAGATCCGCACCGCCTTCCGCGGCCAGTTCATGGGCATCGCCATGATGGTATTCATGCACGTCTACCTCAAGTACACCAACCCCCTGCTCATCCAGAGCATCATCCCCCTCAAAAGCGCCTTCGAGAACAACATGGTCAAAATTCACGTCTGGGGCCAGCCTGCCTCGGGCGACCTCAAGCGCCCCTTCAAGCAGCCCCAGGGCTTCATGAGCGCCATGCAGGGTGGCCCGGCCCAGAGCGACAAGAAGGCCGTTGAGGCCGCTGAGCGCGCCGGCCGTGGCGGCGCCAAGGAGGAGTGATCTTGTGTCGGCATGTCTAATGAGGAACATCTCTCAAGGGCGTTTTCGATATGGCTTCATGTGGTGGGACGATTTGGAGGGAGGATCCGTGTGGACCTTAACTGTACAATATCTCTATCAAATGACCTGAGGAAATAATAATTCATTTGGCATCTGACCACCCAAGATGTCTTGCCTACCACCAACCTCTCTGACTCCAGACCCTTGCTTAACTGCCTCTCTGTCTATATATAGCCAGCTGCCATCCAACGGGGGGGAAGGGGGGTGTCTCGTACTGGCAGACTAGACTAGACAGGTTCGATGATTTAGCCAATGGCAAAAATACGACGTATTCTTTTCTGCCAAGGAGTCAGAGGAGTGTAAGCACCAGCTGGATTAAGTTGCAACGTGGGGACGAAACTTACCCATTGGTGCTGTTGGGGGCCTCGGAAAGGTCACGTTTTCTCGCGTTAATTGGTGACATAACCACAGGTGTGCGCCGTCGCGATCTGCCCCTCCGCCACATCTTGATCCTGAACATGCATCGAAGTGTTCCTGAGCTACACCTTGGCCCCCGGTTCTCGGCTACTGTCCGATTCAGCACATTCCCATCTTGCTTACTCTTGGACAGTCCTTGCCACGTACGGCATTTGCGCTGACTACGATGGAACGGCCGTCGACCCCGCCAACGACATCCAAAGCCTCCAAGGCCGCATCGCCACCGACGCCAGAGGTTACGGGGCGAATAGTGGGTTTTCGAGTTGCAGGGCTGCTGCGGCATGCGCCCAGTTGCTAACCCGGCATGCAGGAGGAGAACCGGCTGCGTGCGAAGGCAATACGAGACCAGCGCGAGTCCGAGCAGCGAGCAGCCGGAAATGCGCCCGAGGTACCCAAGTCGGCCTCTGGGTTTGTACCTACAGACCATGTCCGCATCACAAAGACGGCAACTGGGAAACGACCACACGACTCGATCTCGACCGGCGGTGCTTCGTCGGGAACAAATCGCGATGGGCGCGAGAAGGGCAGCGAGGAGACGCTCCGACCGGCACGCAAATTCACAAAGTTTGTCGACTACAACATGAGCGCAATGACAGACACCAAAGGTGGCTTCCTGACGGCCGAGGACGACCCTCACAACTACGCCCTCGTCGGCGGAAAGAAACCCGGACAGGCTGACGAGGTGCAACGGCCAAAGCACATGAGTGTAGAGGAGTGGGAGCGGCTACAGCTCATAAGGGACCTGAAGAGGCGAAAAGCCGGTCCCTACGAGCCTGGGCTGAGCGTCCTTGATGACGAGGAGAAGAGGAAGAAGTGCCAGGAGTGCAGGAGCCTGGAGATTGACTTTGTCTGGGAGGAAGTTTTTCACATTTGCGTGTGTCACAAGTGCAAGGACAAGTTTCCAGAAAAGTACTCACTCCTGACCAAGACGGAGTGCAAAGAGGATTACCTCCTAACAGATCGTGAGTGGATGCCCTCTCGACTGACAGATGGCGGCCCATGCTAACGTCGGAGCTCAGCCGAACTGCGAGATCCTGAACTACTGCCTCACCTCAACAAACCGAACCCCCACAAGTCGCACTGGCACGACATGATGCTCTTCCTGCGGTGTCAGGTAGAGGAGTACGCCATCAAGACGAAATGGGGGTCGGCGGAGGCGCTGGACGAAGAGTACGAGCGACGAGAAGCGCAGAAGAAGGCGCGCAAGGAAGCCAAGTTCAAGGAGAAGCTGATGGACTTGAAGCGAAAGACGCGGACAGACGCATTCCGGCGACAGGCAGGGACGCTGAGCAAGTCTGGGGCAAACAAGTTTGGAGATGCCATCGGCGGCGGCAAGCATGTGCACGAGTGGGGGCGGGCGGTAGAGAATGCCGAGGGGATGACGGTGAAGACGTGCCTGGAATGCGGAATGGAGGTTGAGGAGCTGGAGTTTTAGCCAATTAATGGGTTAAGGAGACGGCACCCGTTGGCGGGGGGTTGGCATTTGGGGCTTGGCATTTGGGGCTAAGAATGGAGCGGTGCATCTCGGCAGTGTGCAGCGGACTGCTCGACTTACCTTGTCGTGATTCAACGTCTTGCTTGCTGGCTTCTTGTTGGTTCCTGCATGTAACAGGTGGTGGAAGAATTGCAATGGCACCCACTGCTCCCTAGTATTCAGGATAGTACGATCATGAACGTGTGATCAACTAAGCGCAATTTGAATGATGATGATAATAATAATAATAAATGTTAAATACGAGTGTTACTATTTCATCGTTGCTCACCATTGTTTTAGTCCATGTAGTTGTTTGTAAGCGTCTTCATTCAAAAAGAGTGCATGTGCCATGTTTTCTGTCGCCCCGCGTAGTAATTAAGTACATGCACCGTGGGCGACGACTGATTGATTTGGGCAAGGCAGACAAGAATGCAAAAGAGAGAGAGAGAGAGAGAGAGAGAGAGAGAGAGAGAGAGAGAAGAGGACAGACAAGCCAGTTTAAAGCATGCCTGTCCACTTGTGTAATTCTCGTTGGTTCGCCGATGACAACCAGCTCCATCTCTCTGCGCCTGCATATCCAGGGACGGCGACCGCCATGTAGCCAATGTACTGGACAGGCTTGTCCATAGGGTCCTGTTCAAGGACCGTCCCAGAGGCGTAGCCCAGCGTAGCCAGCGTCGTTCGCCGCACCGCAACAACGGCCCAGAGCTGAAAGTTGATGCCTGGCTGCCTCATCTGGACCTGGTCGCCGCCTGATTGGTCAAAATCCCAGCGGGCGTCAGGCTGCTTGTAGGGCCAGCACCAGCACCAGCACCGACTAGTTAACGCTGTGCCAGAGGGAGAGAGACACCTGGCTGGAGCTCTGGCAGGAAAAAGGAATCTCCATCTCCATCACCATCCTGACTGTCCCGTCACCACGACCCCCTTATCCACGCCTCGACCCGACCCGACGCCCGAACTACGCAGGAAGACACGATCGATCCCCCGCCGTCACCGATTCCCACCACGAGACCCGACTCGACGCCTTCTCGTCCCTCCCCCTCCCCTCTCGCCCTCGCATCTGTCGGTCGGTCCCTTCCTTCGCCGCTGTCCAATTCCACCGCAGCCCGTCGTCCCTCCGCGACCGAGTGCCGCACTCTGCTCTCTGCCCGTAGCCGCTCGCTCTCAATGCACCCGCCCAATTGAACAGCCGCGCCGTGATGGGCCCAAATGCTGGCAACGGCGTGGGAGGCATGGAGATGGGGCCTATGATGCAGGGCAACAACTCCAACCTGCCCCAGGCCACCGAGTACACCCTGCAGGGCGTCATGCGCTTCCTGCAGACAGAATGGCACCGCCACGAGCGCGACAGGAACGCCTGGGAGATTGAGAAGCAGGAGATGAAGGGTCGCATCGCAAATCTCGAGGGTCAGGCCCGCAGGGCGGATGCTACCCAGCGCGCCCTCAAAAAGTACGTCTCCATCCTCGAGCGCAAGGTCAAGGAGCAGGCCGCCCAGATCAAGGGCACTCCTGCCACCGCTGCCGACGAGGCCGCCAAGAACGACAGAGCCGCCAAGATTCAAGAAAAGCTAAGATGTGAGTTTACCTCCATTCTTCTCCCCCCCTCCCCCTTCCCGCCGCCCCGACAAGCCCAACGCTGACCCTGCTTGTTTGTCCAGCCACCATCGAGACGCAACCTATACCCAGCGTCGATGGCATCGATGGCGAAAAGATTGACCGAGGCGATGAGGAGGCGCAACGGCAAGACCTCAAGACCTTCCTCGACCAGTGCCAGTCCGAGTTCATGTACCTTATGATTACGCCTGCCAACCCCCAGCCGCCCCGCGAGTCACCGCCATTGCCCATGATTGAGGATCTACGAGAGGTTGAGGCCTACGGCATGCCGGCCCCTCAACCCATGGAGAGGTTCCAGCTGCCCTCGAGGCCCGCCCAAAATCACGTCCAAGATATGAACTCAAGGGCCCCTCCCCCCAACCATGCTCCCCCGATGCAGCCTCCTCCCTCGCACTACACCCAGAAGTCCTCCGAGCTACAGCCCGAACCCATGGTAAGGTCTTCTGCGGATCATCACTCCGTGTTGTACCAGAATTCTAATGACTGGCCCCCACAACCCGCCGTTCGCCCTGCCGAGGAACATGTCCCCCAGCCAAACCACGCGGCTGAGGCTCTGGGCGGCATGGAGGATCCCGCCGAGCCCAGGGAGAAGCGAATGGGGGCGCCCGAATCCGACGGATGGGAATTCCCCGAGGGCACATTCCCTGAGCCTGGCACATCGCAGATAAACCAAGCGCCTACCCGACCCGACACTGACATCTTTCCCACGGCCGATAACCTCCCCAAGTCCCCTAGTCGAGGATCAGGTTCTCACCGCAGAAAGGGTTCCATGTCGAGGAGGCGTAGTACTGATCACGAATTGTCCTTCAACGGTACCCAAAAGTCAGAAAGCGGTAGCTTCAAGCTGAGATTTGGTCTCAGGGGGCATCTCGACACTGTCCGAACCATCATCTTCTCGGGCGGTGGCAGTCCTGGCGAGCCCGAGATCTGCACGGCAGGCGACGACGGCATGATCAAGCGTTTCCACATTCCCAGGCTGGATGGTCACGCCGGGCTCCCTGCTGGCGTGTCGGATCTGGATGTCACAGCAAACTTCACCCATCGCGGCCACTCGGGAGCTGTCCTCTGTCTGACTTCGTGGTCTCCCGCCCCCAACTTCTCCACTGGTGGTCGTGCGATAGGCGACGGCTGGATATTTTCCGGCGGACAAGATGCGACCATCCGCGTATGGGAGCGTGGCAGGGTCGATCCCAAATCTACGTTGGAGGGGCACACCGACGCCGTCTGGGCGCTCTGTGTTCTCCCCGCCACGTTGGGCTCCATCTTTGGCAGCTCGAGCCCGTACGGCAGTACTGACCGTATCCTCGTCGTTTCTGGCGCTGCTGATGGCACGGTTCGACTTTGGTCCGTGAGTGCACCTCCACAGCTCAGCTCGCCCCAGCCCGGAACAAACCGAGCCATGACAGGCCGCGGAGGACGCGTGCGTGGTAACTCTATGAGCTCTGGCAGCGGTTTCTCCAACTCACCCCAGCCGACCACAGCGTCAAACTCACCCTTCAACCACACACTGGTTCACACCATTAATCGACCCGACAACCCAGAGGCAACCCCAACGTGTATTACACCTCTGGGCAACTCGGGAGAGTCATTTGTCGTGTCCTACTCGGATGCTTCTATCATCGTCTACGACACAAAGACCGGCGACCGCATCGGCAACATGGACAGTCTAGAGACATATGACGGAACCATCAAGACGAGCGTCAACGCCGTCGCTGCAACAACACTTGGTCTAGATCAGACAAGCCAGCACGGCGGCAGCATGGGCGAGGAAGAAACTAGCACTGGAGCTACGGGGGGAAGCAGGTCAATGGCCGGATCAGGAGTCGAGGGGACCATCATCTCTGGTCACGAAGATCGCTTCGTCCGGTTCTTTGACGCCAACAGCGGTAAGTCTCTCCTACATCTCGGGCCAACTGACGGGAGGCTAATTTTTGAATAGGGCAATGTACATATAACATGATCGCCCACCCCGACGCCATCTCAAGTCTATCGCTCAGTCCTGACGGCCGTGAACTGGTTAGCGCTGGCCACGACGCATCACTCCGATTCTGGAGCTTGGAGAAGCGGACGTGCACTCAAGAAGTGACAAGTCATCGAGTTATGCGCGGTGAAGGTATATGCGCCTGCGTTTGGAGCCAAGATGGAAAGTGGGTGGTGAGTGCTGGTGGCGACGGCGTTGTCAAGGTGTTCGCCCGGTAGCTGGGGAACAGCATTATTATGGCTCGTTTGAGTCGTGTTTCTATTTAGAGTGGAGTGCGTTGCTGGTGAGAACAGGGAGGAGTTGAAGTCAACAAGGGAGCCAGTAACTGTGTTATAGTACATGTTTTGAGAGGAGATCATTATACTACTCGTCGATACCCGGCACTTGGTGGATGTTGTCTGTCTTGCTGGTTGGTTCTTGTCTGTACGCCTTGGTCTGCGGTTCAAGTACTGGATACATGCATTCTGGGTGTTTATGTGTTGATAGGCAGCGATGGAGGGGGAAGGGTCATGTATGTATGAGAGAGCAATGTAATGGAAGTTTTGATGCATGGGTATGAGTTGATTGTGTTGATCCGAGGCTATGAAAGGTGATTGTTCAGTGACGGACGGTGCGCCTGCGCTAGAAAAGCTGGCTAATAAACAATCAAAACCTCACTGATGTGCCTTTTACGGTTGGCAACCCCTTAATAACAGTAGCTCCCATGCGTAAGGGTAAACCAATAGCCTTGATTTGCGATTTGAAAGGATTTTCTGACACTTCTTTGGGCGGTCAAGAAAGAAATAGCGTCCTCATAAAAACAGCAGCGAGTAAACACGACTAATAAATGCTAATTCCGATGACGGGTTTATCAAAAGCTCACTGAGGTATAGGGTAGCTTGTACGTACATGAATGAACTACTGCCCCACTCCATCATGTTCTTGAGGAACGAAACGAGTTCCCATTGGCCGCAACAACCCCCCCCCCCCTACACCTCAGTTCTAAACATGTTAGCGGTCAGCATATAAGCTCTTTATGGAAGGCTTAGGCCCAGTTCTTCCCTTGAGCGAATATTTCGATTTGCTATTTTGCTGTCCTGACTCATAGTAATGATCGGCATCGCGCCACTACGTCAGAGCACTGGATGAATATATTAACTGGGGTTTTCACGGCGAGCTGCCATTACCAGCCGGCTAACTAACCTAGGTCTCACAAATGCCCGGTTCGCCCAGTCTAGCTGTTGCAGGTCGGGTTGATCAACCTAGACTTGAGAGGTCGGGTCAATTAACGGGTCAATCAATCAGCCGGGGTCGGTCAAGCTAGCCGTTGAAGGTAGGCCTATTAGGGTCGGATTGGTCAAGCTAGTTGTTGTAGGCCGGGTTGTTTAACCTAGGTATAAGATGTTGGGCTGCCACAGGGTGTTATTACCAGCGCTATTGGCTTTAACCCACTACACGTTTCTCAAGAGATGTTGAGAAGGCGAAGTGAGCCCTAGTGAAACCTGGCCTTGGCTCTTGTCTTAAAATCATACTCTGTGGGAACAAATCGAGTTTTTTTTACCCGCTGCCACTATCACCAGCCCCACCCACCTCCACAACATCTCTCTTAGGGCAAAACTTTGGCTCCTCTCGCAACAACCTCACTACAACAGGCGAACAACACCTGTACATCTTCCGTAGTATAGTGGTCAGTATGCAAGCTTGTCATCCAATCAGAGCGCTTGAGACCCGGGTTCAATTCCCGGCGGGAGAGATCCAGCCGCTGACTACCCAAGTCAGTTCATTTTTTACTCCTTTTCCCCCCCCCCCCCTCACCTTCCACTTCGTCGAATAGCTCTGATGGCAACCTTGCAGGGTTCCCCTCATTTGTATAGTGGTTAGTTAGTATGCAAACTTGTCATGCCTGAGACCCGGGTTCATTTCCTGGCGGGAGAGCCACTGTCTCATGTGGTACACATGAATCATGTTTATGCATGGATAATAATATCTGGTGAGTTTTTTTGGCCCGTTTTGGCCCGTTTTGGCCCGTTTTGGCCCGTTTTGATTAGGGCCCGCTTACCACAGACAATGCCAGCCCGTCAGGGTCCAGCCCAGTGGGGATCGACAATGAGGAACTAATCGTGCACACCCGCTATTCTAAATGAAGAAAAGGATCGGCGCACCCATTTCCTATGGGCACACCCTCTTCAGAGTTGCTATGCAACGAAGGGTCGGTTCGAATAGCCGGGGTCATGTTCAGGCTCCTGCAAATGTGAACACACGCAACGAAAAGGGCGAAAACCGCGTTTTTTAACAGACTGTAAATTTGATGCTAATTGTGCGGCGGCCAGCCGTGAAAATTGATGTTAAAAGTCGGCTGCTGACTTCCAGGAGTGTTGGAGGGATTTTGCCCGGTAAAATTACATATATTAATACTCTGTGACTGTAACGCAGGCTCCCCCAATCCAAGGGATAACCTCATTCCTTGAAGATCTAAGACAATAGGGTCCGGGCCCCATAGACCCAACAGGACACAGTAGCCTCTTCATCCTAGGTTAAAAGGAAGAGGAATAGCTAGAGGAAGTAAGGATCAAGCTTTAGTCTCGTATTCAATAGGAACCTATGTTTACCCTGCCTGACTATCTCAATTGGTGTCGCCCCGTTTCAGTGACCCTCCGCCATATTGATATGTGTTCGAATTCGTCCACCAACTTCCAGGGTGTTGTGCTGACGGCGGCTGTGAAGTGATTCCAGGCGCAGCTTGTGATGCCTTGAATTCCCTGAATTCGGCAATAAGCTCATCCAACTGCCTCTGCTGACGAGAACGGCGCGTTTCGACGATATCAGGGTCGGGTTCCCATCGTTGGGCGAGGAGGGCTCGATGTTGTTCCTAGAAAAAAGGTTAGGAAATGAGCGCGAGGCAAGCGCGAGGCAACGCGTTGATTAACTCACAGTGACCGGTTCCAACATCCAGTGCAAATCGAGGTCTTCTAACTGTAGCTTTTGGCCTGTTGCAACGAGCAACTGAAGCTTATGCCAACACAGCAAACCGTGTTGTGCCTTAAATGAGCTTAAGCAACGTGTACGCGGTTTTTTGCCGCTTTGTGCCTCTGCTAGGAGATTGAGCTGCTTCTTGAGCAGCCCTAGGGCATACTAACCAACTTTGCAAATGAGCTCTGTGAGTATAGGAAATTTGCTGAGGTGGAGGCGGCGCGATGTGAGCTCTTTTTGGAGCCGAATACTATATTGCTGTCGTTGGTGCAAGGCAAATTCCCAAATAAACGTGTGTAGCTCGAATAAATCGCAGTATCGACTTCGAAGAAAAGACTTCAGCTGGTGATATGAGCTCTTAATGCGCGAGGAGGCGCGGATGCCGTAATTTCGATAATAACGCGTTGCAAAGTGGGCAAATTGTAGCTGATCAGGGAGGTAGGTTGCATAGAGGTAGGCAATAATATCTAGGCATCAATTTATAAGCAAAATAATGCACAAAATAGAGGAACCATTTCATACCTTCTTAGTCAGGAAATTCATGCCAAAGCAAAGCCCATTTTTCATTGAATAGCTCTCTTGACTCGGCGCTGATGACATCGCCCCAGGCGGAAATGATGCCGTCGGCGTTATTATCATATGTCCGAGATGGCGTTGGGGAATTTGAGAGGGGAAATTCGCCGTGGATAAACTTTATTGCAATCTGGTGGGCATTTTCAAACACAATAGCTGCTGCCCTTTGCTCTGGTGTGCCGTCAAAATCATCAACCTCATTAAAGCCAAGCTGAACTGCTTGGTTTGCACCGAGGCGGGCAACATCTTCTTTCGCGCTGCCCATAATTTTGCATCCATCGAGGCTTCCGTTCCACTTTCGCTTCACCTGAAGGGTGACGTTTTTCATGATGTGCCAAAGGCAAAGCTGCTGCTGAGACTCTGGGAAGATGGTTGAAGCGGCATTTTTAAACGCAGCATCAGAGTTACTGATGATGATTCCTGGTGGTATGATAGAAGCTGAATTTGCGGCATTTCGGAGTTGGGTGAGCAGCCAGGTGAACGCCTCGGTGTCCTCTCGAGCGGCGAGGCCGAAGGCGATGTTGAAGGTTGTGTGAAGGCCCGTTGTACCGGTAACCTGTAATAAAGGCATGTTAAAACGGTTCACTTTATAGGTATTGTCGATCGTGAGAAGCTCAGGGTTTTCCTTCCACATCTTTTCTGCCTCCTTGTATATCCAAAAAAAACCGCCAAAGCTTCCTCTCAGGAGTCCGATCGACTGCCCAATAGAAAATCCTCTCATCCTCACGAAGGACAGTGATAAATGCGTGGGTAGAAGTGAAAGGGCCATACCTCTCGCGCCGAATCTTTCTTTGGATACACCAAACGTCCTGCTCAACGATCTTCAACTCAGGGTGCATAGCGATGATTTGGCGGGTGATGTCTCGGGCTGTGTTGGAGCCGGAGCGTGAGGCATTTTCGACGAAGGTTTCTAGCCTCTTAAATCCGAATATTCGTTGGCTTTCCCGGCGTAGCTGAAAGACCTCAAGGGCTTCTTTGATCGGGCCATGAGAATGCGTGAGATTATCTGCCCGGAAATGGTAGCATAATGACTTGGGGTCCCAGAGGATCTTCACATCAAATGGGCAATTAATTTTCTTTGAAGATGCCACATATTTGCCTGCCTTTTGAGGGTTGGAGCGAGGTACGCCTCCGCGGTAACATCCAAGGTCAATACGAAGGATTTTGCTGCCCTTGGAAGCTGCTGATTTCTTGCTTCGCGTTCGCGAAGCCGCGAATCCGCGGTCAGCTAACGCAGCCTTCAGGGCCTCACAGGCATCGTCAGCGTCATCAAAAACACGCTCCAAGACGATAGAGAGCGAATCCATCGTATAATATGGCGAAAAATGGTCAAATTGCGTATAAAGAGGCGTGAATTGCAGCGAAGCTATGTGGTTGTGGTGCCGTTTCGCGATCGCGCGGGCGCGACGCTTGCATCCTGTTGTTGACTCCCAGCGGCCTCTGTTTACAAAGTCACATGACTATAACTAACCCAAGTCCCTCCTTCAAAATAATTGAGCTGGGGATAGGGTGCACGTAAAATGGGTGCGCCGATCCTTTTCTTCATTTAGAATAGCGGGTGTGCGCGATTGGGACCGGGGTGTGCACGATTAATTACTCTCGGCTGTAAGGCGCTGGGTGGTGTGCCAAGCCTTGCAATAACCCTTTCAGCTGTTAGGCCAAAAAGATCAATCAATTCAACTAGCTTCGCTACGTTGAATCGCACCACACAATAGCTTGAGTCCTCTAACTTCTATTCAGCTTTGCCTAATAATCATCGTTGTTCTATCTAACTAAGCTATCTAGCTATCGCGGGGTCAAGACGGCGTTGAGGGCCAATGATCACGTGACTACAATACACGTGATCGGCTTCCTAGACCGTTGTTCCGTCAATTGATTCAATGTTCCAACAGACTGTTTATCTCATCTCATCTAAACAAAGAATACACAAACGCTCGGACCAGTGTTGTAAGCCAATCATGTTTAAACGTTTTGCGGTTATGCGAGGTTTTACCGATTTTTGCGAGGTTTTACCGTTTTTTTTACAATCCACCAATTAAAATCCGCAATTGTACAGTGCTCCACTTGCAGCGGGGCAGAGCTTATTATATAAGCTAGATGTAAGGATACTGGGACGTGGCGCCACTGTGGCTGAACGTGGCGCAAGACCCACTTAGTTAAATAAGAGATTTCGGCGAGCATTCGAGGAACGCT
>PGGA01000019.1:353675-367295 GCA_004380915.1 Calonectria pseudonaviculata
GAGCATTCGAGGAACGCTCGCCAAGTTGAAGTCTACATAATATAACAAGATCTGTTCGACCACCTTTCTATCCACCCTGGTCAATAACCCTTACACTAATATACATTATTGGAATCACCCATCTATATGCACCCTGATCGTACAATCCTTACAGCTAGCAAGCTTATAGCTACTATTAACTATAATTAATAGTAATATATAGAAAAAGCAATTATAGCCTTACTAGGGCTATTAATAGTATAATATATACCTATATAAAGAGGGAAATTATTAGGACTTCTATTATTACCTAAGTTAGTAGGTAGCTAATATACCTTTAATTTAGTGCCCTTTAATTAGCTTAACCCTACTTAAGTAACCTAACTAGAGCTTTATTATAGCTAAGGAGATAAGTAGAGCTATGTAAGAGGACGACCGGGCGCGTAGGGCCCGGCGGGCCCTGTATCCCTATAAGCTATTGTGTGGTGCGATTTGGTGTAGCGAAGCTAACTGAATTGATTGATCTTTTTGGCCTAACGGCTGGAAGGGTTATTGCAAGGCTTGGCACACCACCCGACTCCTTACACTGGGCTATTGCAAGCAGAGCTATTCTAAGTCGCCTGTTGCAAACCAGGCTATTACTAATAGAGCTATTGCAAGCCGGGCTATTATAATTAAAGCTATTTTAATCTAGGCCTTTATAGATAGGGCTATTATAAGGCGGGCAATAGAAAACTATTAATAATATATCACGTGATCTTAGCTAAAACCGTGACCGCGTAGCGGTCATGGTCTGCGAAGCAGGCCCTTTCCACCTCGTATCATTGATGGCTGATATAATATGTCATGCTGTCGTCACCACTCGTCAAGAATATACATGACCAATATTGGGTTTCCGATGAAATTACGACATCTTTGACGTTGGAAAGTATTGGAGCGATCATTAAGGAAGGTGTATCTACGAAAACACGGGACGTTTTCTCGGATTTTGCCCGCAGAAATCGATGAGAAGCATGGATATTTTCACCAAACTAGAAATGATGTCTGGCCGGGGTAAAAAAGAAAAGAGCTAAGGGCAACTGAGTTTCGAGTTGGGTATCTTGGTAGGAGAATCCTAGTGACATTTTCCAGTCGGAAACCTTTGTATGAGAAGGGTGAGGATGAATATATTTAGTTGAATAAAGGACGATTCAACCAACGACTTGTGTTTCGACCCAGAATTCATCAAGCTTTTACTGAGGGACAACAACATCTTTGCTAGTGTCTAGTTCTTCGAAGCGTCGTAGATCCATGGGCTTCTCGAGTAGGGGAATTACATATGGATCAAACGTCTTCCAGTAAGGGTTTTCAAGATGATACTTTTGACTCTGGAAATCCCGCAAGATCCGGGGTTAGCAATTGAACTTGGTTGGAAAAACATGGCAAAAAATTGCAAACACATACACTCTCTTTCTCATAACGCTCAACAATGGTGAAGGCCCGTGGGTCCTTGTGGTCTTGCATGACAAACCAAGAGATTGTTTCCTTGTCCTTGGAGTAGACCCGGCTGGCCTCAATGAGTTTTGCGGACAGTTTGTCGATGCACTCCTGGTCATCCTTGGAATAAAGATGGACAACGATTGTGTAAACCATTTTGAGAATATTTTGGTCGTTTCGTGAATAAAGTTAGTTTACCGAAAGCTGTCTGGGCGAGGCGGGGCGACGTCTTTTTTTAAGCTGAGATATTTTCGAGTGCTTTAGTCATACCATTGTCTTCACACCGCCCCTGGAACCATGCATTGCTTGCATTGGCTCATGATGATGCTTAGGGTGGGGCAATATGTACTAATAAGTCACGGATAGCAGCGTCGTAGGCCTGGGTACAAACGGATCATGGCGCTGTGCCATACAAATCTTAGGAATCGGCCCGGTGGGAAGCACCGCGGGACAAAATTGCCAGGTACACTTGCTACTATCACCTAGTTAGTAGGTAACAGCGGCGGGTGGCGATGAGGCAGGGCGCGAGTGGATGGGCCCAACTTGTCGCCCCCATTCCCCAGTTCCCCAGTTCTTATTCTTAGGGGGCTGCGTGCTTCCATCCTTTCAAACGCCATGTACCCAAATCTAAAGAATTTCCCGGCGCATGGCAGACTTGCATCACAAAGTGTGTGATTGGCTGTAGCCATCAATGAAAATGACGACGCCCATCCTGGGACAGCTGACACTCAGAAAGAAATCTAGCCCTGGTATTCGCCCTGAGTAAAGGCATACATTGATACTGATGCGAAAACGAAGGGCTCTTTTAGATATAGGTCACGGGGCTAGCTCCGTGACTGGTCATGTGACCTAGTCTAGGATTCCTTTGTTTAACTAACAGGGCCCAAAGGCCCCTGTTAGACAGGAAAACAAGCATCCCCAATACATCAATTTGACCCCTACAGGCTGGTTGTGTTGAGAGTGGGCTGCTGCTGATACGTGGAATAGGGAGGTAGGCCCTAGCCGCTACACCAAAAGGTCTACCTGTGCTTCGGTTAGGAGTAACACAGGATATTAGGGTCTATATAGCACAGATTTGCATCATTGGCTAGGGGTAATCAAACACTACCAAGTTCTCATACAAAAATTCAAAAGTAAGAGGCGAGTCCCTGGATGTGGCGACTGGCGAAAAATGGTCCTAGTTCAATCTGTGATCTATGGCATGAATGGCGCGGAACCCCTTGAACTGTAGCCGAAAACAATTTCTAATTTGCACTAGAAGTTCATGTAGTTACTCTAGGAGAGGATGGAGTTTTTCAAAACAGCCAAACACGGGCGAGAACTATTTATGCGCTGATACTAGTTACTAAGCATATCGGGAAGAATGGCATCAACATGACCTGAGGGGTTAAGGTGGATGATTTGCAACTCGTAACAGAGTTGCTTGGTGGGCCGTGACCACAATCGTCGGGCTGAGGTGACTTTTATTTCTTCTGATCCACCAGCATCTGACTGAATATTGTAAATCTTGATCATCTCGACCCCATTTCTAATGTGAACACAAGAAAAAACTATCCAGATTTGGCTTCGTTCCAATCACCCAAAAATGTGTTTCCAGTTAGTCCGTTTTGTACCAAAGCAATTGTGACTTGCTAGCGATTTTAAAAACTGCACCGAGACTTTTTCCACTTTGGTCGCTGTGACAATCCTCTGGGCATGACATGTTGGCGGTATGATTGGTGGCATTTCGGTGGGGCTTTACGATTGGATCGCCAGGGGGTCGGGCACCTTAAAGTAAGTGTATTATTGTTCTAGTTAGATTAAGGAAGGTAGTACGGAGGGTGGTATTGCCTTTTCCTCGGTCACTCTGCTCGAATTGGCAAGTAAAAAACGATGCGGTATGTGGGCGGAGATACGGACCAACTCAGCATAAACGGAAACGCGTACCCGGCATATAACTGCCGCATGTGGCAGGTGTCGGAATTGAATGGGAATCAAGCTTGTTATGCAGGATCCGCTATAGCTAAGCGAAGATGCGATAAAAATGGATCGATTTGCTGCATGAGGAATGACTTTTTGTGTAGGAATTTCGTACTAAGACATTTGGACCGTCTTGGCATTTATGATAACAGCAAAAGTCCTGTTAATTCAGCAGACGTCGTACTTTTGACCACTCATGTTATTGGGAAAATAGTAACAGGCGGTTCGCTTGCATGCTCACATATGAACGAGGCAGGTCATGTTCGGGGCAGCATGGGTTGGTCCCTGAAAGCACTTTTACTGCTGTATTGTTAAACATAGCCTGTGGTCGTTAAGCGGTAATCGTTGATTGAACTTTGTGAAAAGTTCCAGAGATTCGTCTGAAATGTCTTGTTTAGGAAAGTTTTTCTAGATTTATCAGAATAAGCAATGTATTCGATACTCCAAGAAACTAACTATAAAGCCGCCGCCGGAATTGCGTCTATGTTGTTGGAAATACAATATCCATTGGATTCTTACACTTCTAATCTTTTACCTTCACAACATCTCGTGGACATCAGCTTCATCAATAATCATGTTGTTCAAGTTCTCCATGTTTGTTGGCCTCCTGGCAGCATCTAGCGCGGTTGCTAAGCGTACTTGCGGAACCCCGAACCCTACTGAGGAGCAGAATGAAGTTGCCGAGGCTTTCATGCACACTGAGGCGGATGCTCGTGTCAATGGCAACCTTACAAAGAGAGCTGCTCCTATCTCTGTTAATGTATATTGGCATGTCCTCGCAACATCTAACTCCGTTAGCGGAGGTTACCTTACGCAAGCTACCCTGAACTCGCAGCTGAGTGTCTTGAACGAAGCCTATGCTCCCCATGACGTCTCATTCGTTCAAGCTGGTGCGGACTGGACTATCAACTCGAACTATGCCAACGACCGCTCTGAACTCGCAATGAAGCGAGCACTCCGCAAGGGTACTTACGCAGACCTCAACGTCTATTTCATGCCAGGAACTCAATACCTCGGCTATGCGTACTTTCCTACCACTGTGACGACCGGGTCAAGCGACTTCTACTATGATGGTGTCGTCATCCGCTCTAGCACCGTTCCCGGAGGTAGTGAAACTAGCTATAACTTGGGCCATACCGGCACTCACGAAGTTGGCCACTGGCTTGGTTGTAAGTGATTTAGTTATATCGCTATTAGAAATGATTTGGGGACAAATGCTTACCATTTTAAAGTGTACCATACCTTCGAAGGTTATACATGCGGCGGAAACGGAGATTACGTTGATGATACTCCTGCCGAGTCTGAAGAGGCTTACGGATGTGAAATTGGCCGCGACACTTGCCCCAACATTTCAGGATATGATCCCGTTACCAACTACATGAACTACTCCGATGAGTAAGTGAATTTATTCAACATGACGTATCTTTAGACTAACGATAGGTGCCAGTGACTGCTTCACCGGGTTTACTACTGGCCAGGAGGCTCGCATCTACAACTACTGGGACACTTACCGTGCCAGCTATCAGTGATTTTCTCATGTGAAACTCAGGTAGTCGGTACTTTAAATAGTTGGGTAACTTGGTGACGAATTTGCCGCCCTTGGAAAACCTTTTTGTTGGAGCACAGAATATCTCAGGGGTAGTTAGAGAGGAGGGAGTATTGTTGATTTTCTAGTAAACTACAGCGTAGAAGAGTATATAACAGTTAAACATATTTATGTACTTTAATTCGTGCATGAACTGCGGTTTTATTTCATTGAAGGCCTGATACCCAGATTGGTGAAGACTTGGGGATATATTTGATGCCCTCTCATCTCATAATAAATCAAAGATTAGCCTCTTCGCCTTCAACGAACAGGAGCACATGACTCAACACATATTAAAATGCTATTCAATCGGGCCGAGGCAAGCTAAAATATATAAATCTACTTAAATAGCTTCACTGCCTGTATTATTTAGGTAATTATGATTAAATCCTATAGTTACTATATACATTTAGGTACAGGTCATTCCTCATCTTCCTAAATATAACACAAAGGCCCCGATCGCGTCTTTAGTTGGTATCGGCTGGTACGTACATGTAGGTCGAGTCAAACGGGATAATTGTTTCGTTACTACACTTGCTGGATGTCTTGACTGAATTAAACCTATCGTCAATCCACTGGAGAAAAAAGGGTGCCGAGGCTGGAATGACTGGGTCATGGCCTAAACCATGGTAAAGTTGAAGGTGAACCTCGTTGCCTGAAGAGCAGCTAGATTTTGCCGAAATCTCAACCACCTCTGGAAGGACTGAGACATCCTCAAGGCCCTGCGCGATCAATAGAGGCCCCTTGCTCTTACTTTCACCCCGAGCTGTAAGACTTTGCATAACATTGAGCGCCTCCATTAGTGTTGAATCCGTGAGATCAATTGCTTCATCAAAAGTGAGGTCAGCTACTAACGCTTCCATGGATTCGTAGCATGCCTGTGTAAGAGCGGCAAGCTCCAGGCGCTTCCGAAGAATAGGCTTAACCCATGTCTGTTTGTCACTGGGCAGAGTACTTTGAAGACCGTGTACAAGCCACCCTATCTCTGCAAGTATGCCGTGGGCTGAGGCCTCATCGGATGCAGATGAGCCAGACGCAGCCTGGATAGCAAGCATTGCCATTTCCTCCACCCGGACTCCAGGCGCTTGGGCGACAGTCCCAAGATAGTCTCCAAGGCAAAGTGGGTTCTCCCTTAACAAGGAACTCTCAGCGAGTGCCCAAGCCGCGCCACCTCCTTGAGAATGACCGATGCTCATCCACTCGGCCGTGAGAGAACCCCCAAACAACTTTTTAGCAGCAGCAACAGAGTAGTAGAGATCGTTTGCCTGAGCTGGCGAAGCCATATACTGATGGAAAGTGTAATTGTTGCCCAGGCCGGAATAGTCTGTGGCGATTACAGCATACCCTCAGTTCACAAGATAGGCCCAGCTACCATACTCATACAGATTTGGCATTGCAGAAGGTGCACATCCTCGAAACACGCCTGATGTTCCATGGGAAAATGCAATAGTGCGATACTTGTGGCCGTTTGTTCTCGTGGCATAAGGGAACGCAATAAAGCCGGTGGCAGGCACTTTCTTGCCGTGGACATCCTTCGAAACATATTGGAACCTGTAAGCAGCGGTTCCCGCTGGAATGCCCCTTAGTACAGTAGGGTTGATCGGCTTGAATTTGAGAATATCGCCTGGCTTTGCTGTAGAAAAGTTGGTCGCCGTCTCGTAAAACTCTTGGTCGTAGATGTCTCCATAGTAGGCCGCATCAGAGACTAAGCCTGTCTGGAAAGTTTTGTAGCATTTCGAATCGCAGCCATACTTGGCAGCGACACTCTTGGAGACGTTCAAGTTTGCCACTTGTACAGCCTGGACGAGGGGTAATGAGGCCACTAAGAGAGTGACAATCCATATGGATATCATGATGGAAGATGAGTGTATGTTTTGAGAAGGGAATCTAAAGCAGGTTTTGAATAATATAGAACACTGTTCCCCCGGCTCCTTTATATGCTAAGAAAAGCCATCATACATCGTTGTCTTAGATTTGAGACGGCGTGCTCCACAACTGAGTAGATCGCCAACGCGGCTGTGCAAGGAATTCAGATTCGCGCGGACACCACGTGGAACATCAATAGTGTAATTCACTCATGGCTGTTGTTCCAACAAATCTGCTCTTTAGCACCCGTTCTCAGCTGTAAAAAGACTAGTCAGTGCATGACCTTCTCAGGCATCACCCTCGACATGGTACCTGCCTAATTGCTCAACAGATTCTGCAGCATATATAGTATCGCTATGGTAGTCTTAATTATCATTTCTAGCTAACAATAAAAGCCCACACCATTCATCACTCGCGGAATAAAAATGCAGTTGAAGTATGTATTAAAAGATGCATTCTACTTTTTTTATAGTTCAATTTGCAGCATTTTATCCGCTTTGCCTCAGTAGACTAGCGGCATTAGTCCCATCATCAAGTGGGTATTAATTATCCAGTCCCACCCGGCTTAATCATGTTTGGCACCGGTTCGTTTAGAGTGAGTAAATTTGAACAATGGGCTCGTCGAGTCTTTCAGCTGATGACCTGGTCACGAGAATATCATTTGCCCATCATCAACAAAAAAGCTTACTCTAAATTTGCACGTTTTAACACTCCAATGTCCCTTCCGGTGAATATAAAGAAGATGTTCTCTGTTGGAACGTTGTATTCGAATAAAGGGATTACCTTCATTGCTTTTGCCGGCCCGGAGGCCGGCCTAGCTATTTCCCGCGTCTCAGAACTTCCTTTTTCCTTTGAACAAGGCAATAACCCCCCACTTAGCTAGAGATGGAAGATTAATACTCTTCTAGGCAGAATAATCTTGAGAATAAAGAGATCAGTTCATTCGGATTGTCCAAATACAGCAACCAATGCCTTATTGGGGGGTGTGTTGTAACTATATATACAGGGCTTGCTGGTCCCACAAGGGACGGTCGTCTTTTGTGATAGACTGTTTGTGCATGCTCCTTCTTGGCTTGTAGAAGGTTCTGCTGTAATTTCACACTCTACTCCTCACTGGTGGTTCTTTCTAGCTGACCATCATTGAAACTATAGACCTCGGAGATATCTATAAGACTCAACATTTCTACTACAACTTAGCCGATGCATTCTTAAGTGCCTCAAGTGCTCCAAAATATGCTGTGTGTTTGCTGAAGTCGTCAAACCATAACAAAGCTGCTCCCTGTCCGTCGAATACGTATGGAACCCAACTGAAGGGATCATAAAAGTCCGATATTGTTATTCCGATGCGGGATTGCGCTTGAGCGCAGGCGCCAACGTCCTAAATCGAGATGTCAATACTATGAAGTCAAGCCGTTCACTCAACCTACATTTGCATAAGCTTCTTTTTGCCATGCCAGATTTGTCTTGTTGACTGGCAACTCGATTCGCACATCCAGTTCCGTGAGTGCCACTTCTACACCCAGGTTTCTGTAACTATTCATAACTGTTACCTGGGAATTCAAGCTCGGCGCGTGATGGGCAACGAGATGAGCCTGCATCCCGATACCATCAACTCGAATACCTTCAGCTTGCAGCACCATTACAATCCGAATTGCTCCTTCGGACTTGGCACTTGGAGTCTCGAGGTTATAATCGTTATAGTGGAGTTTGGCATGAGGATCCGCGTTTGCGGCTTCACGGAAAGCAAGTTTAATGTACTCCTCTCCCAAAACCTGGTAAAATATCGACTCTTGGTATGTTACATGCTCGTTTAGAGCCTCATTGACAACATGCCAGGCATAACATCTCCCTCTCCAGTGACCTGCAACTTTCTGGATGTGTCTCTTGATTGCTTTTCGCAGCGTCTTGGGGGCCCAGTCCGTCGTTTTTACCCATGGAGCAAGTTGAGAATGCCAAACCAACGCATGGCACCGCAAGTATTGGTGGTTTCTAGCAGCGATTGATGAAACAATTTCGCCCTCGGTGAAATCGAAGCGACCAGGCTCTGGCTCAGTAAATATCCACTAGCAAAATTAGGGTTCAAAATTCCCGTAGACCAAGGGTAGCCAATGATTCCAAAAATAACTGACCAACCTTCTGGCCGTTGGTTGGCGTCGTCTGGCCAAACTCTCGATTGTCCCTCAGAATAACATCGTACCGCTGGTAGGTAGCTTACAAACCCGCGCGTTCTCGTTGAACGGGTGAGTCGGTTGCCACGCAGAAGTATTCAAGGCCAGCCTTCTTCGCCCAAAGATTGAGTTGAGCCAAGGCAAATGGAGACGAGGCGAAGAAAATCGACAAAATCAGGCGATGGAGGAGCATTTTCGCAGTTTATACAGAACTTAACTGCGACCCAGCTGGATCGTCTTCGAAAACCCGAGACGAGGGCAAGCTCATACATTTAAGCATTCCATGTGCACGCAACCGGAGAGGCCGGGCCGTGAGCCATATTGTCAAATATCTTTTTGCGCAACCATAGCAGCCTGCATCGCCTGCATCGCCTGCATCGCCTGCATCGCCTGCATCGCCTGCATGTCAACATGATCGTGCGCTTCTTTGCCAGAGCATCCCCATCAGCCTAGCCAAGGCGCGAGGGGTTGAGCTTGAGCTTGTTTGTGCGGGGCCCAACTCTATGTTATTTTGCCGGCTTGGCGATAGCCAGGGTTTTAATTGTTGAAGGATAATTGGACCGCCAATGAATTCTAGAGTTGCGATGCCGATTTCTGGTGGCACCTCCAGGGGAGCCAACCGGCTGAATGGGTAGCTCATATGGGTTCCAGAATTGCTACTCATCCTTGTTACCTATCATTGTATTCCACCAACAATAGCATCTATGCCCACAATCAACCCCCCTATCTCCAAATGGCATCTACATAATACTTCCGTTGGAGTTTGCATATCAAGGGATGTAATGATGACGCCTTCTTATTCGCTCTTCTTGACGGATCATGCTTGTTGGCAATGTCAAATGTCGCTCGCTGCTTTTCAACTGCGCCCTTGATGAACCATCTTGTTCACTCAATAAAAATGGCGCAGGACTATGTATGCCCAAGTGAAAAACCTTGATGGTTCTTAAAGCCTAAGAATGCCAAGGGCATTTGACGATTTTGATGCTTAATTCCACATTTAGGTATTAGGCACATGCTCGGCTGACACTTGTTAAGAGCATGTTGCCACGGAGACTAATGTGAATCCATCACTGACTAGGGAAAGCTACTGGTGAGTGAAGATTAGATCATAGATGGATGGATACTAACTAGTTAGAGGCCTCTGTTATCAGATTTTGTGGGATCCACCATCTTCAAGTCCCATCCATCACCTGGGATCCGAGACCGAGGCACCTCGGGACATGGACATGGTGCATTGCATTATTATCCATGCAGTCGCGCCCCAAGAGGCTCGAGCTTCACCAAGCTCCACCCAGCATACGGACAAGGAGAAATGATTTGTTCCCAGATTTAAATGTCCCTGTTCATCACATGTCAAATTGACGGCATCGCCTCCTGGCAACAGAAAACTCTTCTCGGCGCCCTCTGGCCTCAGCTGAGGAGCCAAGGACGACGATACGTTGCCATGCAGTCCAACTTGTGAAGTGAGTTGTGATTTGGGTAGTCCGAGGTGCTACTTGAGTCCGTCTACGTTTTGCAAACCTTGTCCCTCTTCATTTTGCCGTGTGCGCACAGAGTGAACATCAGGAGCGGCATTCGGCGTGTACAACTCCGCAAGTGCAGCTTCATGAGCGGACATGGGGGTTTTCAATCCCGTCGCCGCCCACCAGCTAAAATCCGACCGGCGGTCGCACTCATAAGATCGGGCCCACTTTGACAGGCCACATCCCGTTGCTAGCCAGGCTGTGCCTTGCTGTCGGAACGCCCGGGTTGAGTATGGCTTCATTGGAGTTCGGGACCCTGCAAATCTCGTGACACGTGAATGCATCCGGGCGGATGGTTTGGCCTGACAAGCCAGATACCAAGCACCAGATTCTGTCGCTTCCTCGGCTTCCACTATTCCAGTCATCGGGTGATGCGACAAGATTGGCCGACTGTGGAGTTTATGACGCGGTTTCAGCCGCAGCCGCACCCAAGCCAGATCATCACCATGCAAGACGCAATCATCACGTTACGGACAAGGGTCCTGATACGGGCCAGGGCTGCCGTCTTTACCGAAAAGCCTAAAGAATCACCTGTGTCTCCGATCATATAAAGATGTTTTGATTAGCTTCGAGGCGGCGACAGACAAGTCTCTAAATAGACATTTCAAAACAATCGCCAGCAATACCGCAGTCCAGATGCTCCTCAGACCGCCACGCAAGGCACAAAGTCAACAGTCGGAAGGCTCACCAGAGCCTGGAGTCGAGGGAGAAGAGGCTCCAGAGTCGGTCAGCGATGATACCCTTCGGGGAAGCCCGCCGACTCTGCCTTTTTGGCGACTGCTTGTCGACAAGGCGCGAATCGACGATGCCGTATCAAGTCACGAGTATCGAGGCAATGGAACGAAAGAAGACCCCTACATTGTTACTTGGATACACGAGGACGTTGGCAACCCATTCAACTGGTCCAAAGGGCTACGGTGGATGATTGTCATGACTTCAGCCGTGACATGTTTTGGTGTTGCTTTTAGTTCCAGTGCCTACACCGGTAAGGGCTTGGGTTTCTCTATCTAGTTATGGGCCCCACGCTAACCTGTGCCGGGAACTTGTTTAGGGGCCATGCGAGAACTAATGATCCATTTCCAAGCTGGCCAAACCTTGATGACGGGAGGCGTAGCATTGTACGTTCTCGGCTTCGCACTGGGCCCACTCCTATGGGCACCTCTGTCAGAAATCTACGGTCGGCAAATAGTTTTCTTCTTTAGCTATGGAGCATATGCGGTGTTTAGTGCGGCTTGTACCGCTGATAACGGCGTCGCAACTCTCCTGGTTTTGCGCTTTTTTGCCGGTGCCTTTGGCTCATCCACCCTGACAAATGCAGGGGGCGTCATCTCCGATGTCTTTGAGGCGAAAGAGCGCAGTGTCGCAATGGGTATTTTCTCACTTGCGCCCTCCATGGGGCCAACGCTAGGCCCATTCATTGGCGGTTATCTCAGTACCGGCCAAGGTTGGAAGTGGGTGAGTTGATGCATTCGCGAGCCGTGAAATACCGTCATTTTTGTTGCTAACATTCGAATAATAGGTCATGGGCTTAATGTCCATCCTCGCAGGTGTGGCCTGGATAATGGGGTTTACTATGGTTCCTGAAACATACGCTCCGGTCATCCTCCAACATCGTGCCGCAGCTCTCTCCAAAAAGACGGGAAAGGTTTACAAGACGAATCTTGAGGTGCAAGGCGGGCAGCCTCCTCCATCCACAATCCTGAAAAAGGCTCTCATCCGCCCATGGGCCCTACTTTTTGTTGAACCCATCGTCTTGATTCTATCGATTTATACGGCAATTGTCTATGGCACACTGTACCTATTGTTCGGAGCATTCCCTATAGTTTTTCAATCTGAGCGTGGCTGGTCTCCCGGAAAGGGTGGCTTGGCCTTTTTTGGTGTCGCCATCGGCATGTTTAGTGCCATTCCAGCCATCGGGGCGATCAATGTTTGGTACGTGAAAAAGACGACAAAGGCTGGCAATGGAGTGCTGCCGCCAGAGTATCGCCTGCCAGGAGGAATGATTGGTGGCATCTCTCTCCCAATCGGCATGTTTTGGTTTGCGTGGTAAGTCCGCCAAGTTACTCTAATCAGAACATCTCTGACTTGTATGCCTCTTTTTCTTCTCAGGACATCATACAAGTCCATACACTGGATGTCTCCCATTGCAGCCGGCGTTCCTTTTGGATTTGGAATGTCTATGATCTTCACATCGGTCTTTAGTTATCTCATCGACTCATACACCATCTATTCGGCGTCTGTGCTGGCAGCCAACACCGTCCTGCGGTCTCTGTTTGGTGCGGCTTTCCCAATGTTTACAAAACAAATGTACGAAAGGCTCGGCACGCAATGGGCCAGCTCGGTCCCGGCATTCCTTGCTCTTGTCTGCACACCTATGCCATTTATTTTATTCAGATATGGAGCAAGCATTCGCAAGAGGTGCAAGTATGCTGCTCGAGCTGCCGCTGCCACTGAAGAGATGGAGGAGGAATGAAGAATGAAGAATGCAAGATTTCAAAGTCTAGGTAGAAAAGTAACGAGGAAAAGATAAGCTCGGTTTTAGAGAATTGAACATGGCGTTCACGGATATGCAGATCAAGCATTTAGATATAGATTGTACATAGAACTTAAAAAAATTAATACACGGCGAATCATTGTTTTTTGAGGGCTACTGGGGTTGTATGATTTAAGCAATCTCTACTAATTGTTGCGGACATGTGTCACAGATTTGGCATTAGATTAGTTCAAGTTTAATAGAGTCAGTGTCACACTGTAGAGGCATGAGATCAATAGTTAGGCAAGACAAAAAGCAGGTATCATATTATGTCAAGGCTAAAGCTTGTCCCTTTCTCGAGTGGACTCTGTGTGCGAGATCTAGCTAGAGGACCCTCTTTGTGAGTCATGGCGCATATGGAATCTCTGCGCGATGGAATTCTCTCTGTGACACTACAGCATAGGATAATTTAGTAACTGTTGGATTCCAAAGGGAACGGATGAGTGATATTGCACTAGTGCTGTCACAGGGGGTTGGGTTGGTGTGTTAAATGATGCTTCCGGTTGGCATATTGTTGCAATGTATGCACCT
>PGGA01000019.1:367770-397276 GCA_004380915.1 Calonectria pseudonaviculata
AGGTGCATACATTGCAACAATATGCCAACCGGAAGCATCATTTAACACACCAACCCAACCCCCTGTGACAGCACTAGTGCAATATCACTCATCCGTTCCCTTTGGAATCCAACAGTAACTGTCACAAAAAATGACGACCGCCCCTTTGTGGACCGGTAGACCCCCCTTATATTATCACAGTAACTAAAAAATTAATAATGTTGGTTTATTGAGTGGTGTTTTTATCTTGGGGTTTTCAATAGTGAATATCAATTGTGATGCGAAAACGAAGGGCTTATAGATATAGGTTACGGAGGCTAGCCCTGTGACTGGTCATATGACCTAACCTAGGATTCCTTTGTTTAAAAGGGCCCTTTGAGCCCTGTTAGATAGAAAAGCAAGCATCTTCAATACATCAATTTGACCCCTACAGGCAGGTTGCCTTAAGCGTTGTGATAAGGCAGGCCTCCCATAAGCCCTCTTAGCTAGGCTGGGAGGCCCTTTTCGCATCAAATTGGAACAATGGATAAAAAAATCTCTGATGCCTTAGAGTGCAATAGTTAGACAATGAAGCGGGCCACGATTTGGATACCTCTGTGGGTTGAAGAACTGGGCCTCCAAGGTTCTCAAATAATGAATGGTTCGAGAAGGACTGCACCATGATGGAGGGACAAGAGTTGCGAAAATATAAAGTATATCCATGAACCAATTAACGCTATATGCTGATGCTAAACCAAAAAAAATGCAAAATGCTATGTGACTAAGTGATGGTGTGGTCATCGTGAGGTTTGTGGTCCTCTTGCTCATGCTCTTTATTTTTTATGTGGAGGTTTTCCAGGAGGCTTTGGGAGCTTCTTCTTTGATAGCAAACGATATCTCCACAACCTCTGGCGTTCTAAGCTCCACCATTTGGCCACCTCCACGGCCTCTGTCGCCCACTTTGCTGCCTCCTCGCCGTATTTGGCCTCAACAGCATCGGCGAGCTTCTCCACCGTCCACGCCGTTGTGGGATTCCGCTCTTCCGAGTCATTCTTGGTATCGGTAAATGTGTACTCGAACACCTTGTTGAGAGGCATCACTAGTCTCCACTGCACATCGGCAGATGTGACAGCCAACATACCGGCACCGGAGTTGATGACTGCGAAGTTCCACGCGCGGCGGCCGTTGTGCGACGTCTTGTATGGTCGGATGAGGGACTGGCCCTCGTAGTCCTGGATTAAATCTGAAGTAATGTACTTGTCGTCCTCATTGAGAGAGCCGCTATTAATAAGTAGGTCGAGAATGGTGGGAAGAATAGAAATGGTAGAGGCGTTGACCTCGTGCTGAATACGTGGGAGATGCGGGTGTCTAAAGACAATAGGGACCCGGAAGTCACTGATATGCCCGATCTCATATGTGCCGGTTTTGTGGTAATCTTCTTTGAAAGCCTGTCCGTGATCGCCAGCGAAAACAATCAGCGTTTCGTCAGAAATTCCCAGATCATCAAAGAGCTGCATTAGCTCTGCCATCCACTGGTCATGGAAGCGGATGGTATTAATATATTTGTTGAAGTCTCTGTGCCAACTGTTGACACCTGAGTTGGGGAGATAGTCTTCGGTCTCGAAGGAGTCTGGGGTGTCCCAAGCGTGGTGTGTGGTGCTCGTGAAATGGGACATCCATATACGCTGCTTGTTGGCAGTAGCATTAGTAATGTATTCCTTGATATGTGGCTTCAGAACAGGTTCGGCGAAGCCGAAGTAGTTGACTGGCTTGTAAATGGGGTCAGATTTGTTGTACCGCCAGTCCTCCTCGAGTTGCTTCCTGCAGACAATGTGCTTGAAACCAATCTTCTGGTCGAAAACCTCCTGTCGGTCGTAAATTTCTGTTTCGGCTTCAAATAAGGCCGGATACCACGGCCAGTCCTTGTAGTCTTCCGATTCTGTCTTGTTATCCTTTCCTTGGTTAAGGAGATCGAGAATCTGTGGGACGCAGGGCTGGTAGCTGTCGGTGTCGGCCTCGTCAAACTTCTCGACGGGCATTGGCCAGACGCCGCAGTGGTTGGAGCCGAAGCTTTTCGTGGACATGGTGGCCATGGTGAAAGATCCTTTTACATTGATACCGCCGTAGCCGGGTTTCGCCTGATCCTTCCACTTCAGCTCGGGAGCCTCATAACTGTTGCCGTCTGCGTCCTTGAAGTCTCCGGTGACATCTGTGATCTTTTCGATGTGTGGCGTCAGCTTGGATAGCAAGGCGTTCACGTGTGCCCTCTCGGCCTCATCGTTCGAGTTGATTATCGTTTGATGAATTTCAGAACCCTGACGGAGGGGAAAGAGCTCTTGGCGGAGACTCTCCATTAGAACGAAGACGACATTTTTGATCTTGACAGAACCATCGTCGAGAGCGTCCTTAAGGGGTTCGAAAACATCGGTATCAAGGTTGGTGATCTTCAACGGGTCGTTGACGGGGTTGTAAAAGGGATCCTTGAGGCGAAGGCCAGGGCATCGGTCTTTCCAGGTGTCAATGGTATCGCCATGAGAACCTTGGACAGTGGGGTCAAATCGCTTCGGATCCCAACGAAGAAAGCCGCGAGGCAAAATATCGGGTAACCAATCGGGACGTCGTTGACGATATTGGTTCACAAGCGAGCTGTCGGGGCCTGGTGCCCATCCCTTAAAATCACCTCCAGCCGCCTCCCAGTTGGAGCTGTCAAGCAGGCCAGGCAAAGGCCATTTGTTCTTCGTGATTCTCCTCTGCTCGGCGCAGTGATCGGGCTCATTTTTGAAAATGTCTAAAAAATGCACAGGGAGAGTGACTGACATGTGGCTGTAAGGCTTGTCGGGTCTAATAACAGTCGTGACAGCGAGAAAAACCAATGTGGCGGTCCTGAGAAGCCAAGAGGGAATGGGAACGCTACAGCGAGACCGCTTCAGTGGCTCGTCCTTGAATGGCTTCTCCCCATCGCCAATCAACATGTGAGACTCGGAACCATCGTTCTTCGCATACGAGTCGGCGTCATCAGAGTGTAAGGAAGTATTGTCACTTTCGTGAGCAACATCTTGGGGGCTGTGTCGATTTCGACGGCGTCTCAAACAGCAGCGCAGAGCTACGAGGTCAGTACGATTAACACGGGAGCGTGGCGCTGGGCGAGTGGCAAAAACAAACCAGAGAGAAACAAGTCGTGGATGGTGGTCAAGAAGTCTCCCACCACCCGGTATAGGAAGTTCTGGGCGAACCAGGCAATTGCGAGGACGACAGCGCCGCACGCCAGCACACCCCAGATGCCTGTCAGGAGCATCTTGATGCCATCCTTGTCCGAGGCAAATGTCCTTGCTTCATGCCATTCCAGCTCACTACCGGTCTTTACAAAAAATCCCAGCTCCGAGGAGGCTGCGCTGAGTGTGACGAGACTGTTTCACCTCCAAGTCAGTATTCATTTTGGCCACTCCAAAAAAAAAAAAACCCCCCCAAAAACGACCAGCAGACTACAAGTCGCTCGAGGGGGCGGGGGGCGGGCGTACGTTAAAATTGCTCCGATTGCGGCGTTGACGAGTGAGAGCCAAGTTCGAACGGGTCGCAAAAGCACTCGGGCGATGCAGATGACGACAAAATCGGGGAGGAAAAAGGTGGGCAGGAAGACGAGGAAGGCCAAAGGAGGGAGGGTGGAAGTATATGTCAAGAGATGGGCCAACTTTGTAGAAACGACAGACACGAAAAACGCCGAGAAGAGAAAGGAAACCGAGGGAGAGCACATTGGGCCGGAGGATGGACGACGACGGCGGCGACGACAACAACAACCAAGGGGGAGCGAGTGAGGAAAGAAAGAAAGCGAAAACAGCAAGGCGAAGGGAGTTTGAAGACTTGAGCCATGTGGTCGCGTGCTTGAGGGTCGCCCATCAGCCAATTTGATCCGGGGTAGGACGGAAGTTAGCGGCCGGTGGCTGGATTCATCTACGGCAGCGTAGTGGAGTGCTCGTATTTGGTGGCGGTGGCCCCTGATGGGGATTTTGGGATTAACAGCACTTGGCCTGGTTCGGCTCGGCTGCAATCTACCTGCGACTCGCGATGGAGCGAGGCAAACGAGCGGCACGGGGAGGCCCAGCGTGAGGTGTCGTGCGCGGGCGAAGGGCGAAGGGCTGGGCAGCGAATCATGGGCGAGGCCTCGTATTTTCTTTCTCTTCTTTTTGCAAGCCATTTAGGTACCTTGCAGTAGTACATACATACATACATAGGTAGGTACATGTATAATGAGCTCCATGCAGTGATCAGTAGAGGGCGGGCTTGGCACGCATGACCATCTCTGGCAACTTGGGACAGCTGGTGGTGTGGGCGAGGTCAGAGTTGACTGATGATGAATGTTGCTGATTAAAGGGGGACACCCATGCCCGCTGGTTATTGCCACTAGGCACGCGACAGTCTGCTCCAACCAGTTTAACCCTGAAGCTTTCTAGGGCGTCCCGAATTCCGAGGCGGCGGGGACCCGGTGAAGGGCCTGAGCGACGCGATGATTGGCGGCGGCGGGCACACGTTACGTGAATAAAATTTCATTTCAGATCCCGGGGGGCCGATCAAGCCAAGATGGGCTGGGGGCCTGGTCGTATAAGTCTTGATTCGACAGTTTGTCCGGAAATGTCGCCCTCTGTGTCTGCGGTGCGTCTGCGGTGCGTCTGCTGTGCTTCTCCCCTACTGGCGAGCCAAACCCACCTTGTACCCCTCTCCCTTTGGGGCCACTGCGCAAGCGACTCAGCAGGAAGTGCTGACGCTCCCATCTTAGCCGGTGCCTCGTCCACTTTCGGCCTTGGCATGGGGGAGGGTACATAGCAGCAACATCGTGGCACTGTTATTCTTGGCGGGGACCTTTGGACTGAAAACACAACATCACAGGATGGCCGACGGTGGGTATCCCGTTAGCTGCTTCTCATCTCGCTCCTCTCTGACGGTGTCTCCATCATCCTCCCTCGGACTTGGACCGGGGAACCTTTGCTGGGACTGACCGTTTTTTAGGTTTCCCTGCACTAGGCTATCCCCCCCCCGCGCGCCATGCTATTCCTCCCAGGCTGTCGACAGTTGGCGATTGTCAGCGCGGTGCGCGCCTGGAGGAGGGGCTTGTGCCTACTCGGACATTACCCCAAGCGCTCAGTCGCAGGCTCAAGGGACAGTTATTCTGGCTGAAACCACGCCTTGGGTCCTTGTGGTAGCACTGCCGCCTAACCGAGCTGAGCAGCCCTAGGCCCCAGTTATTTGCCAGAGCAGGCCGCCGTTAAGGTTAAGCACGCTGTTACCCCTGTACATTGTTGTCATACTGATAGGTACGGGTAATGTGACCGACCATCCCAGGCGCGCTTAATACAAATGGAAGACGCCTAACTACGGTACCTACTGACTACTACGTCTGTAGTCTCCAAGCAGAAAGGGGGGCGCGTGACCTGCCATCTGGTAAGTTCTTGATCTGATCAAAATGCGAAAAACCACTCGCCCACGCCACACACAAACGCCATCTATTCTGGGGCCGAATGAAGACAATGCGGGCGCCACAGCATCTGTGTGTCATGCCGGGCCCTTTTGCTTCGGGAAGCGATCGCCTGTTCTAGAACCAACAGAAGACGAAGAAGTAAGCCATCGACAGAGGAAGGAAAACCCAGCACCCGCGCAGAAACATGTGCCACATCACACATTGCCGAAATTTCTTTACTTTTTATCCTTCGCTCCCACGTTGCATGAACTTGTTCCCCGGCGACGCAGCGGCGAGCAGCCTACACAGCACTCAGCCACAGGCTCCCTCCTTGATACATCTGCCTCACCTTTCCTGACGGCATCACGGTCGTCTTTACATGGAACCGCCAGCATCGACGTCAATGTTTCCCCCCCCTCCTAGTACGACAGCCATCCCCTGCGCAGTCATCGATTCCTCAAGGATGACTTGACGAGATCTGAAGGGGATGTGAGGCGGTGCAGCCCGCATTTCAGACACAGACCTCCCACCACCTGCCTCACTCATCCACTGTAGCGGCAACCATTGTTTAACTACGTAATCCACTCTTCGGGGGGATTTGGTAATGTTTTTGGGCCCTCCTTTTCCATTCCCTGTCGCAACCGCTTGTGCTTGCTTCCCGCAACTTTATGCATTGCCCTTCTAACTGCCCAACCCCATGTCTCAACTATAAGCAAACTGTTACTTACCGTGTCGCCATCCCGAAGCACGGGCCAAGTGGGGTGAAATGAATGCGACACATTCGCGCTACACAAGCCACACGAGGCACTGGGGTGGTGTCTCCGGGCTTGGTATGCTGTCAAGTCTTGCCAACCTTAGATAATTTCGATGCGATACCCATTTCGCCCTTCTCTTCTGTGATGAAACCAATCAAGTAATATTCTCGTTCTGCAAATTTGGACCGACACTTAGCGCTCCCCCTTTCCACTCTAGGGAACGAACAGTCATGCCTATCGCTCAAGTCGAGCTTTCAAGAACCGGGTTTAGGTCTCCAGCCGATGCCGATTGCAATTTGGTGCCATATTTTCCACCCTGACCGTGCCTCCCTTTGCAGCCACCAAAACCCCACAACACATTTGGCTAGCGATAAACACGAGAATATGTACTACTTGCTCCCTTCAGATGCATGCGCGGAAAAGGAGTTGACGAGATCCTTGAGTATGAATTGAAGCCAAACGTTAAACGCATCGTTGGGATCTGAATCTTGGGTTAGCCCTATGTACCTTTATGGGCGTCGGGCGGCTCAAGTTTGCACAACGCGGCCAGAGATAAAGCGCATGGCCAGGTGGGGCCTTAACTATCTGCGAGGCACGTCATTGTAATAAGGACACCCAAACATTGTTCAAATCAATTCTCACAGCTAACCCGACAAGTTGACCAACCTTCGATTCAGAAAGAATGGTGCTACAAGAGGGATTTTAAGTATGGTGGAATGGATGGCATATATTCCATTGGTCCTAATCCCCCAATATGATATGGTCGGATCCCAGATCCCAAAATTCCCTTACGTGCTTCGCAATTCACTTTTTCGATGCTTGGCCATGTCATAAAGTGCATAAATGATTGGGCTGAACCCGCAGATATCTAAGAAGCCTTTGATCGGATGGTAGGCCTCCCATATTTTGTCAAGCAAATCCGGTTTGGAGGTGAATATGTCATGGTGTGTCCTCGTAAAGACGAAATGCCCACGCTGTGCCTGGTTTTGGTCTTGGGCTTATCCATTCCTCGAAACCACTACCGCTTGCCCATAGTTGTTGCAGGTCAACACTTCTTGCCATCTTCTTGGTCTTTTTTCAACGCTTACAAGACCCTGATGCCGAGCGCTAAGCATCGTCCTAGGCATAGGCAAAGCTGCAGTTCCTACTGCTTCCAATAGCCCAGCTTCCAGCTTCCCATAGCCCTACTGTTTATTGCTTTTAGTTGCTTCTAATAACCCAGCTTAAATATCATTCGGATTTTATAGTAAAGTTATATTTTTCCCCATCCGCGGTGGGCCCGGCCTTGCTCCGCTTGATAACACATGTTAACTATTGGAAGGCACAGATTTTGGTGAGAGTACGTATTCCGGTACGTACTTGGTACGTGCTACATTTTAGTTATCCAATCATTGAACGATTGTCATTTTTTTGACCAGTTACTGAACAGATCACTTTAGCGTAAACCTTCGATATCCCATTTTAAAGAGGCAAAGCTGGAAGCTGCAGTCCTCTGTTGAGTCCTCCAACTTCTATTCAGCTTTGCCTAATTATGTCAACGCATCGGCGGCTCATTTTGGAGAAGCACGGTGATTTGACTCTCCGCCTTAGGCGAAGTTGGACATGTATGGTTAATTTTGTTAATAAAAATAAACAAAAAATATTTAGGTTCTGTTTTGACGGGACCGCAACGTGGCGAGCTTTCCCTAACCATGCGGCTCGGTCTTATATCCTCTAACACGTTGACTTGGCTTCTGGAATAAGAAACTGCTTTATATCGTTGCTTTTGTTTCCGGGTCTAGCACTTTGACAGAAATAGACATGGCCTTTACCGCCAGCGCAGTGTCCGTAGCACCGCCTAATAGTGATATTACCTATTCATCAGCTGGTGGCGTTGTGGATACTCACCTACTCCATCCTGCACTCACATCAGGGCACCGTCCTACTCCTCGATTCCTTTTCAAATCGCAAACCCATCTTTGGAGACATGGTCTCCTCGTGGCATGCTGTCGAGCACTAATGTATATTACCCAAGCGATCCTAGGCAGCAAACGAGTTCCCAATATGCTACTCCCCCGCCTGGCTGAACTCAATTATGACCGTCACGCAGAATGCCACCGAATCTAGAATAACTCGTATAATAGCAGGCACACCCAGGTTGTACACGATCTGGTAATTTACTGCGTCAGCTCTATCTGTACAAGAGAAAGTTCTTGGAAGACATTCATAGGCACGTTCGAGGTTCTCACCCTCGATCTTCATTAGATCCACAAAATTGGATTCCTTCCAATGGAGCGGAATGCCCGTATGAATGCTGCGACGTAGTCCTGGCTCGAAGGTCTGACTTACCGCGACATATGAGAGAGCAACATGGAAATGGGAGGATAAAATGGCAATCATCATCTCAATCCTGAACCATGCTGACGGAGAACATGTATCAGTCACTTTCTCACGTTCGGATATGATCCCTTGGCATCAAACTTCTTTTTGTAGCTTCAACTGGCAAATGTGCGAGAGAATGAAGTACATCGCGGTTTCTGTAAAGGGTTCGGGCTCTAGCCCGTGCTTAAGAGAAAGGGCGTTGACAATCTTCTTCCTTGAGAGTATGAATCATTACGTTCGACTCCTAATTGCAGTAGCACTAGGGCCTGTCCTTTACAGTTTCTTGGATTTTTTGAATAGAGTCTGCATTCTATTTCTTCAGGTGTGGTTTTAAAGCCTGTGAAGTTTTCATCTAGTCATGGTTAAAATGTATACGACAGAGAAAATTTTCCTCAAATCCTTATATTAGACGGCTAACTATGATACGCCCTATAGCATTCTAGCTTCCTGATCTAGCCTTTCCACACTGTCGCTGTCCTCACAGAGATCCACTGGTCTTCCAGTAAACGACGTAGTTGATACCTTGGGCATTGTAAAAAGGGACCAGACTTACAGTTTCACCATTTGCTGTAGCCTGAAACTTGAGCCCTTCAACTTGCTTCACAGTATCCAGTTCCAGCGTGGGTGTTGCCGAAAATGTGGAATCACCATAATCACCGGCTAGAACCACTGGTCCGTAGGCAAGCGCCCCGATGCTCTTGTCATCGTTGGTAGGGACCGTGCGCAAACTCATGGGGAGCATGACTGTGACTGTGTCTCCAGAAGCCCAGGATCGTGTGAGGGAGGCGTACTCTCCCGTCGAGACCGTGACACCATTCACGGCCTCTCCATTCACCTTGATGGATGCACCCGAAGTCCAATCCGGAATTCGCACCTTCAGGGTCCAGCTTTCCCCTCTACCCCCAGAAATCTTAAGTACGGTTGTATCATCGACGGGAAACTCGGTCTCTTGTGTGATTGTGATGTCGCGTGCCTCCCACTTTAGCACTGAAGGGGTAAACAAGTTTACGTAAAGGGTTGAGCTGTCGTAAAAGTAGATAGAGTCGGCAAGCTTGGTGTTCGTCTCCAGTGCCGTGCCCTGGCAGCACCAAAACGAATCATAGTCAGTACTCCAAGTGCCGCCTCCCCAAGCTGGACCGACACCCCGATGACCACTGGGGTTGAGGGGGGTGAAGTAGGTGATGTGTCCATGAGCAGATTCTGGATTTTGTTGCCCCAATAGATGGTTAAGCAATGCCTTTTCATAAAAGTCAAAGTAACTTGAATCGCTTGGGCTCATTAGCCACAGCTCTCTGGTCAACTTGAGCATGTTATAAGTGTTGCAGGCCTCAGCAGTGTCATTGTCAAGATAATCGACAATGGCATTAGGAGCCCGGAAGTGCTCAGCTTGACTATTTCCACCAATAGCATATGTATGAGCACTAGCGGTAAAGTTCCATGCGTTAAAGGCAATATCCTTATACATGTCTGTTCCAGTGGCCTTGTACTCTCGCGCAGCACCAATCCACTTTGGAACCTGGGTGTTGGCGTGCAGACCATTGAGGCTGTCTGTGTTTGCGGCCAAAGGATCAAAGACAGAAGCATGGTCGAATCTCTGGGCTGCAGTAAGCCATTTCTTGTCACCTGTCTGGTGGAAAATGTCGGCTAGCACTTCATTCATGCCACCAAACTCGGTGCTCATCATGGTCTGCATCTGGGCGTATGACAGCTCACTGGTGCGCTTGTCCACCCAGGCAGCCAGAGATAGGAGGACATCACGAGCCGTAGTGTCAGCAGTGTATCGCCAGATGTCAAGAAGGCCGGCCATAGTTTTATGGACTGCATAGTAAGGAACATTGCCGTTTGACAGGGTCCTGTTCTCCAAGCGTTCAAATTCGGACTCGGGGAACCCAGAAAGATAGCCTTCACTGAAACCGGCATTTCCATTGTTGGCTTGACACTTGGCTAGTTCTTCTGAAAAATAAACGGCTCTGTCGCGGCATTCAGCGTCTCCCAGCACAGCATAGCAGTATGCCCAGGCGTTGAGAAAATGCCCTTGCATATGCGTCCGAAATGGGAAATCCGGAGCATCCCATCCGCCGTTGGCTTCGGCGCCACTTGTCGACAAACCGTGGTTGGACCGGAAGTTATAGAGAAGACGATCTATATCGATATCCTTGATATAAGAAAGGGTTCGGTCTTGGTTCTCTCGCCAGCGACTGCGAGTGAGGGAGACTTGGCTCATATCGAAAGCGTAGGCCGATACGCCAATTTCCTTGCTAATTGGATCGACAGTGTCGGCGTAGACAGACCACTTGGGACTAAAAAGGCTGGGAATTAAGACAAAAAGGGATGTTAAGGCCTGTATGCCCTGGTGCTGGTAGCATCTTGGTAGCATATTATCCGTGGTTATGGCACGGAAGCCAGAATCGTAAGAAGAGAGATCTTTACGATTGTGTGCCTTCCAAAGAAACGTGATGGACGTGCGCCCTCCCAGTACTGCCTTCCAATTCGGATTCGTCGCATCATATTGGTCGTACTTATACGTGAAAAAGAACTGGCCGAGGTTTGCCAACCATCTTGGCACGGGCGAATCTAATCTAATCCACAAAAATAACGACCGAGTTATTCAGGCGTCCATCCAATTCACTGGTGCGCATGTTTTGGGAGCATTGCATGCCCATATCGACACACGGTCGTAAAGGTGTGGGGAAACGCAGGGGCAGAACAAGCGGGCATGAAGGCGATTGGTGCGGAACGGAATTGCCCTAGTAACCCAAGGTAAGAAATTCACTCTCAGGTAGGCACCTGGAGATGTGCGCAGACATTCTCATTGGCTTACTTGCCCGGGTTGAGTTTTTCCTAGGCCGTAAACCTTGGCGGCTTCGGCTCTGCTTCACGGGCATGGCCTTGCCTTGTTGAAGTCATGAGACACATAAATGGTGGAGATTTCGCAGCTCATATTCTACCGCACCAATTGTAACAGGGTCGGCGTCACACTGTAAAGGTATGAGGCCAATAGTTAGGCAAGATAATAGGCAGGTGCTGTATCATGTTAAGACTGAAGCTTGTTCCTCCATTGAGTGGATGATGTGTGCGAGGTCCAATTATGGAGGGCCCTCTTTGTGGGTTGTTATATATATGGCGTCTTGTTATGAGGGCCATCTCCCTATGACGCCAATCCAAAAAGAAGAAGAAAATTATGGCTCGTTGCATTAAGTTCCAAATGGGATGAATGAAATTTGTAGCTTGATTTTCTCGTCCAGATTAGTAGCACATAATGTAGACGGGTTTCACATCGCATGTTTTAAGTATTGATATGAAGCGATCTAGATCATTTTGGGCGGATATCTTAATGTAACAAACAGGGATGACATCATCGCACTGTGCTCACATATCAATAACGATGCCTGTTGGAACCTTCCCTAGTAACTTTCTCACGCCATCCAATCAATGAAGAGACGGGCAGCTTCATTTTCCGGATTACCCGGTTCCACTTGAAAGGAAAGATTACAGCAAAGTTACTTATCTTTCTCACAAATCTTAGTAATCTGTCTTTCCTAAATATCTAGAACGGAGATACCTAATGAGGATATCAACGCCAGTATGAGTCTTGAGTAGACCCGATGAGTTGTCGGTAGTACAGGTTGCGTAGGCTCGCATCTGTTGTGAAGCCTGTAGTACAACTTCTACTTATATGAAGGTGGATGTGGGCCTCTCTCCAACTGTTCCTCGTAAGAGTTGCGACATGGAGGAAATTCCATGAGCTATGCATTAAGCTCTATTTAAATCATACATAGATTAAGTTGCATGAGGCACGGAAAATGTCCCAAATCTGGATTGTGTTCTTTCACACAGTTCCTACTTTTATTTGGGGGCCACATATATCAGCCGAATATTCCCAGGTCTGGGGCTGTTATTGTAACGGCTGTACCATGGCATGGGGCAAAAGATAGGTCAATAATCGCTATTGCGGCAATTACTGCAGCACGTAACAACGCCTAAGAGCCTGTTGAGAGTGAGCTGCTGCCTAAGGCAGCCCCACACCTCTCACTTTGGTACAGCCTGCAGCCGTGATAGCTTAGTGAGTTAGAACATCAACATGTTCAGTGACACTCACTCCACGTTCCACAGGTTATGAGCCCCCGCGCTCACTGTCGAGAGAGTTCAGGGCTCCACCAACAGTGAATCTAAGAATGGGCCAAAAATCAGACTTTCGGAGCGTTCGCAGTTAATCGCGATTATGTTGTCATATCAGCCTCTGCAATTCGGGCTAGCCTCAGTTAAATCGGGCCTTTAGGTTTTGGTCTCTACAGCGAGCGCGGGGGCTCGTAACCTGTGGGGCAACCAGAAGGTGATTCAACTGATGTTGATTGTTCTAAGTTCCCTTTCTCCCTTGGCCTAGACTGTTCTTGGAGGAGGTATTGTTTCCCCACCCCTCAACACCCCATGTCCAACATATATGTCAAAAGATTAACCAATTGCTACTAAACCGCACCGCGCGCTATAATGTACTAAATATTGATTAGGCAAGGCTGTTAGAAGGTGAAGAACACGGAGTAAGCGTACCTTCTAACTTTGCTTCGTCTAATGGGAGGTCATCAGTTGTTAGTCGGCCAACAGCCACCACATTCACAAGCCACTATGAAAAGCTGAGTGGCAATTGGCTCTTTTTGCCACTATAACCGCTTACTTCTTTCGTTATATTAACGCCACAGATCACGTTCTAATAAGTCACGGGTATAGTAGTATGGTTAGGTCACTGGAGAGCCCCCCCAGAGGGGAAAAAAGCAAGAAGAAAGAGGAAGATCAAAGAAAGGGCATCTTCGAGCGTAGCGAGGCCCCCCCGGAGGGCCGCCGGAGGCGTGGGGGTGCGGGTGAGGCATGCTGATGTGAGGATCGCAGCTTTGCGGTTAGCACGGTCAGGCATAGCGTGGGCGTCAGTGGTATCTTGTACTAGTATTGGCTGTAATGTTACTGTACAGTAGTACTGTTGATAATGCCTACCTAGGAGCAATAATATGTTTCTGTCTGCGCCTGTCTGCGCCTGTCTGCGCCTGTCTGTGCTTGGCTGGTAGCCGCAAAGGTAGTATTGTGTGTACATGCTAAGTTCAATGGGTGGTCACCACCCTCTTCGATGGTTCTGGGGTTGTTGCCCAAGCTTCGCAATTCTCGCTACAACAGGTTGAGGTTACAATTGCCACAGTCGATGTCGAGGCAGTACGCGCGTTCCGAAGTTCGCTTAGCCGGGGAATGCAGGCGGCATCACAGCCCGAGTTCCCATGGATTAAATCAGATCTGAAACTAGGCCGAGATGCCGAGGAAATATACTTATTAGACATACTGGAATTATCAAAGTTTATCGAGCTTAAGATATTGGATATACCAGAAGAAATATATATAGCCGAAATAGCCTGGCTCTGGGGCTACCTAAGGTATAGGTTATTTTAAACTTGGAGCAGGGGAATCCTGTTTCTTAGATAGCTGACTGTTATTTTAGGTGCTAATACTGCGGACTTCTTTTTATGTCTTTCCGGAGGTTTGGATTCTAGTACAATTGTGTTATTTTTAATCGGCATGTTACGCTTAGTCCGATCTATTGACAAAGGTAAGGCTAATACGCTTACCGACCTGCGCTATATCACAGGTAACCCGAATTTCCTCACCCAGTCTCCACAAGATATTGTGGGCGCCCTTCTCCATACTGCGTATATATCTACGATAAATAGTTCAGAGGCTATAAAGTCGAGGGCATAAAGGCTAGCTAATAGTATTGGATTGTATTATTCCAATGTTAAGATCGACAAGGTTGTATTAGGTTTCGAGAATATCACCTCAACCGTTCTTTCTGGGTTCAGAGCTCAATTTGAGAGTAAGGGTAGCAGTGGGGAGAGTTTGGCATGCTAAAATGTTCAAGCCAGGAGCCGGATGGTTCTGGCGTATGAGCTTGCGTAGCTCTCGACCTAAGCGTGTGGGTTATATTGAGCAGGTACTTTATTGCTTATATTAGGGAGTGGTAATGTTGATGAGAATCTGCGTAGGTATTTGTGCGCTAATAACTATATAATTATTCCACTTATTGACTAATGGTAATGTTAGAACATTGGTGAATGGGATGAATAAGGCAACGTGAGGGAAGCCGGCCCGGAGGCCGGCAGAACTGTTTGTCCGGGGCAGGCGCAGGCCTTCCCCTACAAACCCCAGAATAGCTAGCTAGCCTAGCTAGAATACACACAGAACAACAATAGAAAATTACATCTTCAGAAGCAGCTGCACAAGAGAGTGATTACATTGCTGAGCCGGAAAACAACCCACAGGTAACTTATAGGTATTATACCTGTTACGAGCTTCATTGACTCTATTGTGTGTGTGTCGGCAGGGTTGCGACCCCTGCCGGTACTGGTACCTGACCTCGATGCAACTATCCACAAAATATCCATATATCCAACACAGTTTTAATCCCTGTCACTTCATCCTCCAACAATACCAAGGTATACTTACTATCTATAAATCACATAGGGTAGAGCTAACCGTTTAATATAATATAAGTAGTGCCAATCTTACTTATTTGGGTAGCATTTCGAAGCTTTAAGCACAGGAATTCCAGCAATAGGCAATACTAAAATGTATTATGCCAATTCTATAGGAGTTTCTAGATGAAAAGCCTATGGTTGAGCCAATAACATCCAGTGAAGGGTATGAACAGAGCAATGAAGAGGAGATATAGCTAACATATGTAGAGTTTTCTGGTTAGTCCAACAGGTGAAATACACCCTGTCGCGCAAAAGACGAACGTCCCTTGCGGGACCGGCAAGGTGCTCTATATAGCGCATGATACACCCTCTCAGGATCACTAACCCTTATAGTATTTGGTCAACTTTGTTCGGTAGAAAGGCTGGTTCCAGGGTAGATGTATCTTCGTCTCCTGAGCTAGTGGAACGACCATATACCCCGCGTCAATGCCGATAAAGTCATGAAGTTTTTCCGCTTCTATTCTTATTGTTATGACCCAGTATAGAACCCCGGGCTAACTACACCCACATGATATAGCATTAGCTGGATCAGTGACCCACTACAGGACTCATCTACTGATCCAACAGATCAGTTGGTGATCAAGTGGACCCATCAGTGATTGAACCCTTTATATAGAAGGAGTTGCTGCCAACAGGGCACAACTTAGCAATACAACTTGGTTACCTTCAATTGTTCTAATCAACCAATTGAACCATTGCCAAACGCAACTCCTCTTTTGTTATCTTTTGTATTGCTCAGACCTAACGTGACTGATCCGTCCTGCCAACATAAACCCTACACGACCATAACAGGATTCCACCCTCTAGTTGACGAACCCCTGCCTTCGGCGTTGTTCATCCCTTAGACGACAGAAGACTGTTATCCTCTGGGCTTAGGATCATATCTTTACAATTGATACGGTGTAGTTTTCCTTTGGCAGGTTTTGGTACAATTTATGGGTTTGAAGTTGGATACTAGATGATACGAAAAGGGCTGCCTAGCCTAGGAGCAAGGGCTCTAGCAGGCCTAGTCGTATACGTTGAAGCAGCCTGCCCGAAGGTGGGTATCAAATTGATGTATTATGGATGCTTATCTCTAGCTAGTAGGGCTCTGCGAGCCCATTGTTATACAGGAAATCCTAGTCTAGGTCAGGTGACAAGTCATGGGGCTTGTCCTACATCTCAAAGAGCCTCCTTTTCGCATCACTAGAACATTTCTTTTCCCCATGATATTTCTCTCCACAAAATATCCTATTCTGTCTGCTAGGGATAGTTAAGATGCTTGTTATTCGGGTGAGCGAGCGGAAATCTACGGGAAAACTTGAACAATCCTTAAACTACATAAAGACTTTGCCGAATGCCTCGCCCAACCCCTTCTTGTTGAGCCAGGCCTCCAAAGCCTTCATATCGCTACGATTTGCTCTCTCTCCTCGTCTTTCTCCAATAATGTCCGTTATCTCTTGCATGTCCTTGAATTGCCTTCTAGTATTCAGCCCCGTTTCCCTATAGCGTTCGCTGACCTTTTTATGGTGTGAAGGAATGTCACCCCAACTCTCTGTCTTGATAAATTTCATAAAATCATCAATGGCTAGAGATCCCCCTTCTAGACATAAGATGCCTGGCTTTCCAGCCAGAAGAAACCCCGTGAGGCCATAGGTGGGGGCGTGTTTGACAAAATCGTCTCGTTTTGATCGGGTGCTGATCGAAGGAAAATAAAACCAAACGCGGGTTATCGCTGTATTTTTACGCACACACTCCGTTTTATGTATCTGCTGTGACTCCTCCAGGTATTTTGATGCTGCCTCTTTGACGTATTCAATGACGCTTAAAATATCGTCGTCGGGAATGCCCGAATTCAGCTGTGCAACATCTCCCTTGCTCATCCAAGCTGGTTGCTGTACTCTAACTTTGATCGACGGGGGTTCTGTAATGACCTGTTCAACCTGAGAAATTTCTTTATATACTAGTGGAACGGCCAGTTTGAGCTGCAAGAATCTTGTTGCATCAACAATGTCGATATTCTCGTCAGAAATGTTGAGCTGAAGCATCATGTTTATGTATGTCGCGGATAAATCAGGGATGGCCTCTTGGTCACTCCCGCACCAATCTCTTAGACAGTCTATCAGATGATAGCAACCCGCGTCAATAGAAATAGTGTCATCCGACGCATACATGGCCATCAGGAGGTCAATTTGCCCAACCTGAAGGATCATGAGATCTTTTGACAGCCCATGATGGCACTTTGCTTCAGTCATGGTGAGGGCTTTGGGAAAGCAAAAACTTGAATCAGAGCAAATGTCTTTCAATACAAAAGATCTTCAAGCATCGGATTTCCTGGCCCAAAAATTTTACAAGTCGCATCCCTGTCATAGCCCCCCGGTTGGATTAAAAATTACCCGATTAATAAGCGAATCTGCAGCTGCTGTTGGTCCGGATTAACTAACCCCCCCATCGCCTTCCAAAGGTTCCAATCATGCTCCTAACTAATTTGGCGAATGCGCATAATATGCTGTGAGCTCGTTATGATGATCTGGGCCTTATCTCAAAGCATCACCTCAGTACGGGGAGAAAATCACGAATAAACATTCTGTACCTGTCTTTGTGATACGGAAATGATGCCCACACGCACAGGGCCCCTATCAGTGTGCTTTAGCCACTCTGGGAAGGCTTATATAGGCCCCTTACTGGGGTAGATAGATAATAGAACATCAACCTTCCAACAACAAATATTTTAGACCCTATCTGACCCTACCGGATCATTTTGCCTTTCTGGGGGGTACTACAGCCAAAACCCTAGCCGATGAGTCTGAATGGCTACGAAATGGTATCCCCGTCGTCATTACTAAATGTAGATTCCTCTACGAAGACCACAGAATGCATGCCGATCGAACAAAGCATACAATATGGTGCGATTTAGACAAGGTGATTCGGAAGTGGCCCAAGACAACATTTGTCCTCATGAATTTCAGCATATGATATTTGGATGAAACGGTAAGCCGCTTCTTCAAACCCCCCCCCAAAAAAAACCCGTGTCACCCAACAGGGAATATAGTTATTTAGATGGATGGCGGGTACATGTAAAACTGAAATCAGCCCCTCTCAAAGTATTTGATGTCGTCTGCCATATCGTTAACCGCGGCAAAAGGCAATGCGCAGCATGCTGCTTCATGGTGATGTTCTGTCCTATGTTTGACTTTGGGACGTTTGTTCTCAGTTTTAGAATGACTCTCAGGACGATGATTATTTGGACTATTGTGACCCCTATTTGTTCTTCAATGTGATCAATAATCCATTCCATTACACCTACTATCTGTTCCAATGGGGAAGTAGCCCCTCCAAGACAAAGCCAAGCTGCGAAAAAATATTAGTTCTCTTAAGGCTGCAGGTCCCTGGCCAACCAATTCTATCACGCGTCTGTAACCATTTGTTACGACCTAGTTCACCGTACATTACGGATGTTCCTTAGCAGCAGTTATCCGCACCTGTAATCACGAGCCTTGTGATTATTGACTTATCTTTTGGCCCAATCGGCTACTAGATGAAACGGGAAGTGCGGATCCTCACACCATTAACCGAATTGCAACCGTTGTTTGAGCCCTAATGTTCAAGGCTTTCGGTTAAAATATTCCTCATCAACAAACTTTTTGTGCTTCAAATTAATATAAGAATCCGGGCTTTCTATTACGTTGATGAGCCTGTTAGGCCAACCGGTAAGCCAATGATCGTGTTGAGGGGTGGTGCACACCCCTCTTCTCAGAACAGCCTAGACCCAGTGGAAAGGGACAAGGGACTTAACAACAGACGAATACACACCCTCTTGTTGTTCCACAGATCGCAATCCTTGTAATCACTGGCACGGATAACAGCTCTCATAAGGGCACGATCATGACAATAAACCCCCCAATAGCCTGGCGGGAGTTTTCTCATCATAAATCTTCCCTGTGAGGGTTTGAAGGAAACGTTCAGCATCTAGATTTAGCTGGGGACAGTGTAGATGATGATTGACCTCTTGAGATATTTTATAGTCACGGACGACGGATCCTTTGAACCCGTTGTATTGGTTCGTTCAAGACAATTCGCAACCGAGAAAGTCTTGGCAAACCTGGCGCAAAAGCGACCCAGTTATTACTATTACGGTATTACCCGCATTGAGTGGGTTGCTATTGCGCCATCATACCCAGGACTTGGCGTCATTTCAATACAACCATTACTAGAAATTAGGAGTGTTTGCAAATGGATCTCAAGGGAAATATAAGGGCCTATGGCTAGATCTTTTTGCCATGATTGGTATAATGAAATTGCCTCATCGGAATTTACCATGACGGCATGGACGCTAACCGCCTATGTTGTCGCTCCCTCTTCTAACATCTCTACAAACACACCAAGACCCATCGCCTAGATTTTTGTTCTGTTTTTGTGGCTCTCACATCAGTAGATATAATCCCATCAATCCCTTGGTCTGGGTTGATTGTCAAGACAATACTCCGTATATCTGATTTGAAACTACGACCCCCATTGCTCCACCACCACCTAAGAAGAAGCCATTATGGATGTGGAGCAAGCCAAGACGGCAATAGTCGCGACGGCCATGGCCGGTACTTTGGCTTCAAATCAAAAGCAATTATCTCGATTTACCAGATGGTATCGAAGTCCGCTCTTCAATGTCATCCTTGTCGGACTCATCTCATTTACGCAACCCGGCATCTGGAATGCCCTGAATAGTACGAATATTTTTCTGGCTCCTAATGTATGGCCCACCTGCACAATGCTAACGTGAAATTGTATAGATACGGGAGCAGGCGGTCAGCAGGAACCATACTTAGTCAATGGGGCAAATTCACTGACATTCGGGTTTGTGGTAATTAGTTCACAAAAGAGTATAGCTGCTAACGTGGGCAGGATTATGGTGTTCGGATGTCTCTTTTTTGCGGTCATCGCGAACAAATTCGGCATCAAATTGACTCTGATGATCGGAACACTAGGCTACGCTCCTTATTCTGCAAGTCTATACACTAACAATCGGTACGGGATAGAGTGGTTTGTCCTCTTTGGTGGTGCCACTTGCGGAATTGCAGCCTCAGCTCTTTGGGCTTCAGAAGGCGCTGTTGCACTGGGCTATGCCGATGTCAAGGATCGCGGAAAATTCAGTGAGTATTGTATTTTCAAATTAAGCAAGCGGTTGCGTTTCCTAACTCTTAATAGCCGGTATTTGGTTAGGTCTTCGAGAGCTGGGCCAACTCATTGGGTCTTCAATTCAGCTATCGCTCAATGTAAAAGACGGCGACCGAGGCAAAGTTTCATATACTACTTATCTTGTTCTTATCGCATTGCAATGCCTAGGTCTTCCACTCGCATTGATGTTATCAAACCCCGAAAAGATCATCAAGCCAGATGGCCGAAGGCTTCCAGACCCGACGAAAAACAAAGCACTTCTAGGAGAAGTGCGCCACCTGTGGGAATTGGTGAACAAGAAACAGATGTATTTACTAATCCCTGTTTTGATTGGCTTCAATTGGAACAGCACGTATTTGGGTATATATCAGACCAATTAGTAAGTAACGCAAAAATACCCCTTTTAAGTGTTGAATGTTAAAAACAATTTCCTGTCAGCTTCTCAGTTAGAGCAAGAACCTTGGCATCACTGACCTCGGGTATTGGTGCATCTATCGCGAACATTTTTTGGGGCTGGTTTTATGACCTCAAAGTCTTCAGTCGTCCAACTGTTGCAAAAATTACGTGGGCGTTCTTTTCAGTCTGCATGCTCAGTATTCTTAGTTGGCAGATTGCCAATGAACACCTATATGCAAATGCCTCGCCTGCTGTCACGCTAGATTGGGACAAACCTGGATTTGGTCGTGGATTTGCAAGTGTGGTATTAATTCGGTATGTAAACCTGCTCCTGTTTGAGACTTGGGGACACTTACTAAGATAAGCTCCAAGCTTCTTCAATGAGTCACACTACATGTTTGTGTATTGGATCATTGGTGCGTTCTTTGATGACTTAGAAACCCTGACCCTTGCCGTCGGCCTCGTTAGGTCTTTTGAATCTGTCGGCTCATGTCTTTCGTATGGCGTTGGTGCTGCAAAAGTCAAGGGAATGGTAAATCTCATATTGGCGTTTGTCATGTTTTGTATAGCTATACCAGCAACCACACTGGCTGTTCTTCTAGTTCCTGAGCGGCCAATCAGCAATGCAAAGACGGATAAGGCCAACACCAGCCAGAATGGAGACTCTTTGGTCATATCGGATAGCTAGGGATCAACGGCTTGACAGTCGGATATTACTGCATACACTTAGAGCGGGTGTTGCTGGACCATGTAAAGGAACGGGCCAGGGAGTCCAATCAGATGTTGGGGCCCTAAACTGAGACATTGAGGGCCGCCGCCCACAAGATCATAATGGAAGGCACACAAGCCAAATGCTTGTGCTCCTTCAAGCGAAAGTCAAGTAGCATGAACAGAGAGACTATTGTGACCCCCATTTGTGCTTCACCCTAGTCGGAGATCCATTCCGTTGCAGATAGATGAAGCAACCAGATATTTAGGTTATCCAACCCTCCAATCTTTAGGTATTAGGCGTGCTTAGTTGCTCTTTCCCATTCTGATATCCACGCTCCAAAATCAGGCGGTAGTTTTGTGTAGTTTTGTGATGTTACGAGCTTCATTGACTCTATTCTGTGTGTGTTGGCAGGGTTGCGACCCCTGCCGGTACTGGTACCTGACTTCGATGCAACTATCCACAAAATATCCATATATCCAACACAGTTTTAATCCCTGTCACTTCATGTCAGAACAATGTGATGTCTTGATTCTTAGTGGACTGATCTGTAGTGTGGGTAGAGGTACATTCTTATATCCATCCCTTATTATTGTTGGATTGACCCCGGATAGGTGTTGGATTGACCCCGGATAGGGGGGTATCATCATGAGGCCCCCTCCCCCGCTCGGATAGATAGATATTACTAAAGACGTCACGAAGCGGGGAAAAACACCTCATCCTAGCAGGGGGGTCAATTTCGACCTCAATCAATAGAATCATCAGCTTCCTGATCCACCTTCAATAAAAACAAAAGCCTCGTGATTGAATCACCCCGGCCGTATCTAACAATTATGATATCCTTTAAACCCCTGGTTATCTCGACCCACTCATACTCCCTGACACTTCATCCTCCAACAGCTAAAGACCCCTGTTATAACCTTAGCTGGTTTATATCAAAAACCCCCGGGACTTACCCACACATCCTTTACGAGTGATTTTCTCATCTCTCTCTCATATGCTTTCTCATTTCCTGCTTTAACAATCCTGCCCGACTACCCTACACGTGTCGCCTTGTTACAGTGTATGGCAAAATGATTTTAAAAAAGATTTAAAAATAAACATAAAAAACAGAAAACTCCGAACTCGCAGGAAATAAAAACCCGGAAAAGGAAATCGCGATGGGATGATACAAGACGGGGATATTCCAGATGCATCTTAGGGGATGCAGTTTTTAGATCCCACAACTTTCCATGGTTCTTTTCTTTTCGCACCTGATAATGGAAGGTCGGAGAATGAAATTCTGACTTCAGACATTGCCCTATGAAGAATTAGAATGTAAAAGATACATGGAGATAAAAGACACCGCTAACCTTGGGCGGATTCGTCGTGCTGGCTCCTCGTCGCCTATTGCTCCATCTTCCCCTTTGAAGGTACCACTGAAGGGCAGATGCCTTATTGACGTTGTCGATATCCTTCTCGGTATCGAAGATGTCATCCTCTTTGTTGGAGATGGTATAAAGCGTTCGAATTGCTGTTCCGATCCAATTGCCTGCTCAGCTGGAATGTATTGATTTATTTCATCGCTTGCCTTGATATCAGACTGCAACTCTGGCTTATCATCAGTTGTCGTCCTCTCTTTAGTGAGCTCATAATTGGTTGGTGTGTCCACGGCTTGGAGCTCAAGTGGTGATTTTGCCTTGGTTTCGACTGGTGTAGTATTCTCAACAGGCTCGTCGCCGTTTGACTGGTCACTCGGGCCGAGTTCAAGTTCTGGCTCCGCCTTGATTTCATCCGACGTCACATCCCCAACAAGGTCGTCATCGGTCGACGTATCACACGAATCGAGTTTAGGCTGTGACATTTCTGTGATTTCATCCGATACCACGTCCTCAACAGGCTCGCCGTCGATTGACTCGTCACTAGAGTCGAGCTCTGATTCTGACTTTGCCTTTATTTCGTCCTCAACAAGGCCGTCGTCGGTTGATAGGTCGTTAGAGTCGAGTTCGCGTTCCAAGTTTTTCTTGATTTCACACGGCTTCACGTCCTCAACAAGTTCGTCATCGGTTGGTACGACACTTAATTCAAGCTCAAGCTGTGACTCTTCCTTGATTTCACCCGACCTCGCGTCCTCGACAGGCTCAGTGTTGGTTGACGTGTCACTCCCGGCGAGTTTAAGCTGCAATCTTGGCGGATTATCACTTGTTCTCTCCTCAACGGTCCCTTGGTCAATCGATTCATCACCAAGTTCGTGTCGTGACTGTAGCTCATCATTGCCTTCCGTTTCCTCCTCAGCGAGCTTCTCACTGGCCGATACGCCGATTTCTTTGATCTTGAATTGATACTGCAGTCCTTGCTTGCACGATGTCTCCAAATCGGCGCGTTCGTCTTCAGTTGGTTGCGGGTCATCGGGTTGGAGAAACAGATCTGACTCGACATCGCCAATAATTCCCTCTTCAGCGAGTACGTCATCGATCAATGCGTCGCTCACATTGAGAATGCTCTTAACGGCGCTCACGGCAGCCGTAGCCGATCTTCCCGGCTCTTTAGCAGAAGGATCTGCCATCATCCATTCGACTAAATTGCGTGGAAGAGTAGACATAAAACAAAACTCATAGGCACCCTCTCGGTTGGATATGTAGATATACAACAAATCCCCTAAGTCGCTTATGTGCAAATCACTAGATTGTTTATCGGCAACGGCAGCATAGCGCCCTTTATTCAGTGATAGCTGGCGGTATATTCCACTCGTTTTGAAGAATTTAGCATGTCCAATCTTGAATATAAAGTTCTGTCTTTGTGCGGAAGTTTTGACCCGAGGGCTGCGAAAATGTTTGGCTATGCTAATTGGATAGATTAGTAAAACCTTTAGGCCATATCGGCGATAAAACATACCGTAGAAGGCCTCTGGCTTGAGCTGCAGTAAAGCTACGAGTGATTGGTTCAGGAGCCGCATCTTCTTCAAGATAAGTTTTTTCTTCAATATTGCAGGATAGGTGTCGATCTTCCAATTCAGCCCAGAGAATGAGGGGCTCAAGGCCCCAAACATCCTCAGCGGGAAAGTCCAGCAATTCAACGCGGTCCAGAAATTGCTGTCGGAGGGGTTGTTTATCTCCAATGAGAAATCCCGAAGTTGCGGGAGAAAGTCTAACCTCGCCGTTTCTATGTCTGACAGGAAATATGGGACGGGATAGCAAGGACCTATGGTTGAGTAGGTGTCCGCACTCAGTCAAGGATTCGTTGAGTGACCAAAGCATTTCTTTCGCCTCATCGACTGATGTATCCCTGGGATCTAAATCCAATAAATCGTTGTAAATAAGACCGCAATCATACTTGGGGATCTTTAAAAATCCAGTGAAAAAAGATTTAAGGCCTCTGTAGTGGTCACTCAAGTCGATTTTTGTTGGCACAATCAGCTCTGGCGCCCAAACACAGCTTGACATGTGATACCACAGGAGCGAGCCATTGTGGACCACACCAATATAAGATTTATTACTGAAAAACGACCTGGTACTGGGTTAGACATAGAAGGCCGGTGTTAATAAAAAAGGTACTTCACATACCTGAGCTTCTCTTTGTCCTCATCTGAGAGTGTGGGAAGCAACTCGTCCAAAGCACGATAAAACTTTCGTAAATGTGGATACCAGAAGGTGGCAGTTGACCCCTGCGCCTTTTCTAGACTTGCAAGAACATCGACCCAGGAGTATGCAGGTGAAATTTCCAACGTTTCCTGGTAGAACTGGTTCAATACTCCACACTCTACCTCTGTGGATTCCCAACTTTCCGGAGTTGGAAGCACAGCGGGTTTCAAAAGCCAGTAATTTAGGTGGTGGAGTAGGCAATTGCTAGGTCTCGTCCAACTAGAATCTAGAAGACTAAGTTCATGTTTCTCAAACGAATCTCTGCGGCATTGTTAGATAGAAATGCACCAAAACTCTCAATCACGTCTGTCGAATTCAAGGCTGCCTACCTGACAAGTTGCCGAGCCTTTGCCGTATTAGGGGATGCTTCGCACACAGCGTGAAGGCGCAGGTAGAGCTCCATTACTCGACGAGGGAACTCTACTTTTCGCTGAGTATTCCTCTGTCGAATACAACGAAGCAAGTGGAGGTAAAAGTTCACATCGTCCTTCGTCCGAGAGCCAAGCTGCGACTCTAGAAACCCCCATGGGCCAAGGCCATCTTCGCGATTTAGTGGCTTGCCGAGTTGTACGAAACCAAACTTCTCATGGTCTAGCATGTATCTCTTGCAAATGAAGACGAGCTTTGGGACAGGAAGGTAGATTTCGGAAAAGGCCCGTCTCCCTCCATCTTCGCACAAAACTTTGATGTCCCTCAATTTTGACATTTCAGACGAGTCCTTTGCTATTGAGGGGCCGTTAACGCCCCACTCTGTACGGAAATAAGCCAAGAACCCCGCGGGGTCATGATCCGCCATTTCGGCCCATGTTGTGAGTAGTGGCATAACGTTCATCCTGTTTACCAAGAATCTGAAAGCTGGGTTTGAAGATGGGTGAGGGGAAACCAATCTTGAGAGAGAATCATGATGATATACAGCCAGCTAAAATACCGGATGGGGCGGCGGCAAAATCCCATGACGACCCGACCGATCGATCACAACCCGACCACCTGAGCGAGAAACACGTAGCGAGGCGAAAGCGGTCAGCCAGAACCCACCCAACACGGCGTAAGCACGTGAGGGGCTGGAATACATAGGAGGCCGGCAGGGGACAAGGTCCCCCGATTTTATTGACATACAAGCAGGGCAACCATGAAATGGCTCAATCTTGAAAGGGCTTCCGACATGACACGTCGGGCTCTGAATCTCGCATTTCGCGGGCAGGGTTCATGAAGCATTGAAGACTGTCAATAGTTACTGTGACCGCTAATTTTTGCCCATGGCGGTGAGGTCGAGCGGTGGGGTGCGTGCGGAACCCAAATGTCCACTTGGGCACCGATGATTTGACCGGCTGGCGCCAATAAGGCTTGCGAGATGACTGGAAATGGCTACCGATTAAAAACGGTTACTAACTGGACTGCTTGACGGAGTAGCGCGTGAAATCATGTAGGTAGAATGTACTCATGTCTTGCTTGCCTGCCCCGCTAGCTCCTCCAATACAAGGGGGTTGGTGCCACAAACAAATTGCATTGCCGAGATGAACTTGGGCCGACTCGATGATAAACCCTGTCGCCCGGCTTACCTGGCATGCCACTGAGTCGGCTCAATTATCCCGTGTACATTCGCAAGAATGCACAATGGTTCGACTGGGTGGCACCCGAGTGCTATTGTCTACTTGACCAGTCAGCCTGACCATCGGACATTAATCGCCAACGGTAACTGAATCAAAATGAAACTGGGCCACGCCCACGCATGCCTTTCCACGGCCCTATTCTAAAATTCCCTTTCAAACAAACCCTTATGCAATTAAGAAAACAATACAGAAATTAACCGAGTCTGTAACGCAGGCTCCCCCAATCCAAGGGATAACCTCATTCCTTGAAGATCTAAGACAATAGGGTCCGGGCCCCATAGACCCAACAGGACACAGTAGCCTCTTCATCCTAGGTTAAAAGGAAGAGGAATAGCTAGAGGAAGTAAGGATCAAGCTTTAGTCTCGTATTCAATAGGAACCTATGTTTACCCTGCCTGACTATCTCAATTGGTGTCGCCCCGTTACATAGTCTTTCTTGGTTTTTATTTTATGCTACTCAATCTACTTGTAACAGGGCGACGGCCATGACAGCGTAAGGTAGTCAGGCAGAGGAAATACGACTTATGCTAGAATACAAAACTAAAGCTTGGCATTTACTTCCTCTGTTCCTAGGTCCTACTTTTCACATAGGCAAGGCAGTCCAGCAACTCTATCAGGGGTGCCTAAAATTGGTTATCATCCGGCAGCTTTTAAGCTTGCTGAGGTAGTACTGATACCCAAGGCCGGGAAGCGGGACTTGTCATCAACAAGACCGTAAAGACCTATCTCCATACTCTCCTGCCTAGGAAAAGGCCTGGAAAGACTTATATCTAGGAGGGTAGTCTTCGCTGCTCTCATATTCCAAATCCTACACTCACAACAAGCAGGAGCCCCCCTAAAGAGACTAGCGGTGGACCTAGTGGCAGCGCCGATCCACGACATCGAGCAAGCCCTACTTCATGGGAAAGTTGTCACCCTGGTTACCATAGATATAGAAGACCCATTCGATACAATTATAAGGAACCGTCTCATCCAAAGAATACAACAACAAGGATGGTCTACCACTCTAATCAAATATCTAGCCTCCTTAATAACCAACCGAGCAGCCAAGGTACATCTTCAGGAAACCATAACCAACAAACCCCTTAACTATAAGCTCTGCAAAGGGTCGCCCACCTTGCTTGTCCCCTTTCTGCTGTACACAGAACCAATATACCACTTATGACCCTCTGGCTACAATGCCAGGCGCCATGAGCATAAAGAGCAGATACAGCACCCCAGCCCAGAGATATAGATATGCCGACAACACCGCCATGCTTAGGATCAGAACAGATCTAAACCAAACCGCTCAACTAGCTAAAGGGGATGTTGGGCGACTTCTAAAATAGGGCGGGCAAAACGGGATTAACTTTGACCCTAAAAAGACAGAAGTAATGTATTTCTCGCGCAAACGTACTCCACAACACGGTCCCGAAGAGTGCAGATAGCACGATGCAATAGCTGGACATATGGCTGGACCGGAAGCTTGATACGTGAAATGGGGAGGTAGGCCCTAGCCGCTACACCAAAAGGTCTACCTGTGCCTCGGTTCTGAGTAACACAGGATATTAGGGTCTATATAGCACAGATCTGCATCACTGGGTATTGTAGCCTAACTGCTAAATTTGCTGTGTGAAGCTTGTATTGTGCTGGCTGGGGCCACGATTTGGATACCTCTGTGGGTTGAAGAACTGGACCTCTAAGGATCTCAACTAATAGCATCTCTATGTGATGAAGTTCTCCCTATAACAGTTCCATTGCATGTTTTGATCCTCCCACTCTGGCTGGAAGGAATGTGTTCTATTTCCCTATCCTACGAGAGATATTCTACAGATATCTCCCACTTAATAAGTTGTTTGTAACAAGCTTGTCTGTTTCTATTAAATTGAGTAGTACGGCCTTCTTCTTCATCACAAGTATAAAAATACCACTGACGCCCACGCTGTGCCTGACCGTGCTAACCGCAAAGCTGCGAGCCTTACACCACCTGATGCGAAAAGGAGGCTCTTTGAGATGTAGGACAAGCCCTATGACGTGTCACCTGACCTAGACTAGGATTTCCTGTATAACAAAGGGCTCGCAGAGCCCTACTAGCTAGAGACAAGCATCCACAATACATCAATTTGATCCCCACCCTTGGGCAGGCTGCTTCAACGTATACGACTAGGCCTGCTAGAGCCCTTGTTCCTGGGCTAGGCAGCCCATTTCGTATCACCACCCTACAGGGCCTACACCACCCACCCACCCACCCAACGCCTCCGGCAGCCCTCCGGGGGGCCTTGCTATGCTCTAAGATGACCTTCCTTTCATCCTCTATTTATTTATTTATTTAACTTGTTTAAATTTCCCCCTCCGGGGGTTTTGCCTCCGATGGCCTAACTATACTACTATACCTGTGACTTGGAATGTGATCTGTCAATGCGACGGAAGAAGTAAGCGGTGACAGCGGCAACAAGAGCCAATTGCCACTTAGCTTTTCACAGTGGCTTGTGAATGTGGTGGCTGTTGGCTGACTAACAACTGATGACATCCCATTAGGGAAAGCAAAGCTGGAAGGAATGAGACATCTTTGACTAAGGTTTAGAAGAACAATGTAGAAGGCAGCTAGTTGAAGACATGGGCAGCTCGTGGGCTTAATGCATTAAAAATGGGGCGGTTTAAAGATTCCTACTGAACGTTCTGTAAAAACCAGGATAAGAAAAGAAATCTTGTTCCTCGAGCATCAAACATAACCCCCAAAAAGGAAGCTTCATCAATTGTTGGAACATTGAATCAACTGAAGGAATAACGTTACAGGAGGTTTGAGATGCCTTGAAGGCACCGGGGACAGGTCACGTGGCCCGCTCCCCTCAACGCCTTCTTGACCCCGCAATAGCTAGCTTGGTTACATACATAGAGCAGCGACGATTATTGTTGGATTGACCCCGGATAGGGGGGTATCATCATGAGGCCCCCTCCCCCGCTCGGATAGATAGATATTACTAAAGACGTCACGAAGCGGGGAAA
>PGGA01000019.1:397286-409155 GCA_004380915.1 Calonectria pseudonaviculata
CTAGAGACAAGCATCCACAATACATCAATTTGATCCCCACCCTTGGGCAGGCTGCTTCAACGTATACGACTAGGCCTGCTAGAGCCCTTGTTCCTGGGCTAGGCAGCCCATTTCGTATCACCACCCTACAGGGCCTACACCACCCACCCACCCACCCAACGCCTCCGGCAGCCCTCCGGGGGGCCTTGCTATGCTCTAAGATGACCTTCCTTTCATCCTCTATTTATTTATTTATTTAACTTGTTTAAATTTCCCCCTCCGGGGGTTTTGCCTCCGATGGCCTAACTATACTACTATACCTGTGACTTGGAATGTGATCTGTCAATGCGACGGAAGAAGTAAGCGGTGACAGCGGCAACAAGAGCCAATTGCCACTTAGCTTTTCACAGTGGCTTGTGAATGTGGTGGCTGTTGGCTGACTAACAACTGATGACATCCCATTAGGGAAAGCAAAGCTGGAAGGAATGAGACATCTTTGACTAAGGTTTAGAAGAACAATGTAGAAGGCAGCTAGTTGAAGACATGGGCAGCTCGTGGGCTTAATGCATTAAAAATGGGGCGGTTTAAAGATTCCTACTGAACGTTCTGTAAAAACCAGGATAAGAAAAGAAATCTTGTTCCTCGAGCATCAAACATAACCCCCAAAAAGGAAGCTTCATCAATTGTTGGAACATTGAATCAACTGAAGGAATAACGTTACAGGAGGTTTGAGATGCCTTGAAGGCACCGGGGACAGGTCACGTGGCCCGCTCCCCTCAACGCCTTCTTGACCCCGCAATAGCTAGCTTGGTTACATACATAGAGCAGCGACGATTATTGTTGGATTGACCCCGGATAGGGGGGTATCATCATGAGGCCCCCTCCCCCGCTCGGATAGATAGATATTACTAAAGACGTCACGAAGCGGGGAAAAACACCTCATCCTAGCAGGGGGGTCAATTTCGACCTCAATCAATAGAATCATGAGCTTCCTGATCCACCTTCAATTGAACAAAAGCCTCGTGATTGAATCACCCCGGCCGTATCTAACAGTATCTTATTAGTCTGATACAGTGTCTCGAACTTGGTTCATAAATTTACGCAACTTCACTCCGCCGCCGCACTAACTGTACGCCGCGCTCCGGCTTGGCTTAACTGCCGCGGGCCAGCCGAGACAAGCTTACCACTGAACCTCGGCATCCAGCATTCCCTGCTTTGCACCTTGAATAATCATCAACACCCAACCAAGAGAACAAACCGGCATGGCGACCTACGAGACGGCAAGTGATCAATCCATCATTGTGAATGGTATTAAATTTGCGTACCGAAAGTTCGGTCGCAGAGATGGTGTGCCGCTCACCTTATTTGTTGGCTTTAGGTACGAGACGACTCGCGTGAGTCGCGGAATAAGGCTGACATCCCAGGGGCACGATGGACATGTGGGATCCAGCACTCGTGAATCCCGTCGCCTCCAAACGACCCATCCTCTTGATTGATAATGCTGGCGTAGGACGGTCTGGGGGAGACATTCCCCCAACTTTGAAGGACTGGGCAAAAAATTATATTGATGTAATCCGCGCCCTTGGCATGGACAAAATCGACATCATGGGCTTTTCAATGGGCGGGTGCGTTGCTCAGCTTGTAGCACTTGATGCACCGGATCTTACTCGGCGTCTCATTCTCTGCGGCACAATTCCCAGCATGGGCAATGGCGTCCTGATGGCACCATTAGGGCCATTCAATAAGCTTAAGGCAGCGGTAACTGAACAAGAGCAAAAGGAAGCATTTCTTGATGGCTTGTTCAATCACTCAGAACAGAGCCGTAGAGCTGGAGAAGAAGCGTGGGGAAGGATCACCACTTCTCGAAGGGATGTGATTGCCCAGATTGACGCCGCTAGTGCACGACGACAAGGTATCGCATTTGTGCGGTTTATGGACCCGAAGCAAGCGGGAGACGGAACATATAAACGACTCGGGGAACTCAGTCTACCGATATTAATTGCAAACGGTCAGAAACTCACTCATGTGGGGAACCCATGCTGACAGCTGCCTAGGTGCCGAGGATTTGTTGCTACCAACAGAAAACAGTTACTTAATGTGGAAGCTGCTCAGTAAAGGCAATGCGCGACTACACCTATTTTCTGACTCCGGACATGGCTTCCTGTTCCAATACGCTAAGGAGTTCTCAAAGCTCATTAATGATTTCCTTGACAATGAGCCTGAGCAAAAACCACTGAGTCGCCTTTAATTCTCTCGTGATTCAAAGAGAATTGCTATTTGGCGTAACGGATGTTGCTAGATGGCGCTCTCAATTCAAAATGCACAGTTGGGTGTTGAGGGGTGGGGTACACACCCCTCTTCTTAGAACAGCCTAGACCCAGTGGAAATGGACAAGGGACTTGACAACAACAATAACAACAGATGAATACACACTCTCTTGTTGTTCCACAGATGGGTTGCTATTACAATACAGACTACATAAATCGGAACGACGGGGGGCGCAAGCAAGATTGCTAAAGAGTGGCGAATGGCGTTTCTGCCAATGTGATAGTCCTTTACTACATCACCAATCCCAGCAGCTTTAAAACCAATGCACCGTTCCTGAATTGTTTGACTCGCAGATTCTTGACTCCCTCGAGACTAAACCACGAAATTCGTTTGCTTGACCAGTCGCTATGAGATTAAATAAGGGCATCTCTTTAGGCTTGGTCCTAAATTGCTCTCGTATCAACAGGTTGTCATTGGGTTGTTAACTCCCATGGAACATCAACTACCGAAGCAAAGATGCGTTTATAACCCTCTCGAAAAACATATGCAGAATAAACTAAGTGCATCTAAAGATTCGTTTCAACGATGTCACCAAGGTTAATCAAAGATGGAGAAAGCCGCAGGTATGGCTTTATTGGTTTGAGTTGCTTCACAAAAATTGCTAGATCGTGGTAATGATATAGGTTAGGTGACTTCTGGTCAACTCGCACTAGTTACTGTCTTTCGCACTTAATATGAATGGGGCAATGAAGCATGCCTATTATGTGAAGTATGTGAAAATAAAAACCAAAAATAAAAAGCACGCAATACACTCAGCAAAGGCCCGTGCCTGTAATTTTTCACGATTTCCGCCCGCGTGAGTCGTGATTGAGCGATGGGCGGCCAAGGTCGGGATGCGCACATTGTGGAAGTACAGTGGGTTTGAAAAAATCCCACCCAGTCACTTGGTAACTATCAGATTCTCACCTGCTATTTGACAACACCCATTTTAAGACTAAGTGCAGCATAAACCAATCCAAAGAAAACAACATCGCTTCTATGAAGGCCTCTCATCTCAAGAAATTTTTTATTGTTGGATAAGTTATGGTGTAGAATTCACTGCATGAAAGCACACTAACTAGTAAGCGGAGGCTCACTTGGCTACCAGCCAGCCATTGGCCCCATTAACTAGCTTCGGAAAGTATGAGCCAGGTACACCGCTACTGTCGCAATGCATGCTACAGTGGGGCAACAAAAGCTCCGAGGAGTTGCCGAACCCGCCCACGCCCTCATCATAACACATGAACTTCAACAGTTAATTTCACAGCCAAATAAGACCCAATTTCTTCATTGAATATACCAATAGGTTGGCAAAAGAGAGCTCTTTTATAGAGTATATATCAATATTTAGTATACCAGCCTTTTGCGTCAATAACAGCCTGCAGCCGGTCTCTCATCGACTTATATAAGTTGGTCATGATCCTATCTTCAATGCTATTCCAAGCTTCAACAGCAGCCTCTCGTAACAGCTGCTTAGTCTCATCATTTCGAGGCATATCAATAAGCTCTGGATGTGCCTTTATTATCCTCTCTTTTATCAAGGGCCAGATATTTTCTATGGGGTTAAGGTCAGGGCTATAAGGAGGGAAATTGATAACATCAATACCTCTATTTTTAGCCCACTCACGCAGCCAATTTTGAACCACATTTGATGTGTGTACAGGAGCGTTATCTTGGACGAAGATATCACCAGGTTGAGCTATTATTGGGAGGTTTTCTTCATGACAGGCTTGGATACGGCGGCCTGTGACGCCTCCACGGGGTGCCTCGGGGTCGCCAAATAGGGCCGCCAAAGGAGACCGCCTCAAGCCCTTGATTCCGCCCCAAAACATCTGTGAATGGCGTGATGACTTCTCTCGAGGTTGCACATTCTTCCGATAAAGTCGCTCTCCCTATATCATCATTAGTTGTGAAGAAATAAGGGAGTTATTGAGTCAAACCCTGCGGCAAAAAACCCACTTCTGCCTCTCCCATTGACCCCTCGCGACTGTGACCTCGTCTGTGAAAATCCAACGCTTCCAACGCCAAATACGGATATGAATATGTTCTTTTGTAAATGCGAGCCTTTGAGCAGCTATTTCTGGTGTCAATTTAGGCCGCCGCAGTGCTTTTTGGTGCTGAATGCCCTCCTTTTTGAGGTATCGGTTTAATGTTGCAATTGAGCAATAAAGACCTGCTTTTTCAATTATATCATGGCTTTGAATAAAAGGATTTCTCTCAATTATTCGAAATATATGCCTTTTATTGCGTGCATCTAGTGCATGCGGCCTCCCTGACCGAGGGCGGTCTTGGGCACTCCTTTGATGTGCATATCGCTTAACAATAGAATAAACAGCCCGGGCGGAAAGCCCTTCATCGGCTCCAATCCTGCGCGCGGTACGCCCACATTTGTATGCCGTTACAATCTTCGTTCTCTTATGAGGCGAATGATTATGAATACGAGCCATTTGGCGCAGTATTTATTGATTTATTTGAGGTTGAAGAAGATGTGTGTTTTTAGTTATATTGGTGTTGAGGTGAGGGGTTCGGGTACTCCTCGGAACTTTTGTTGCCCCACTGTAACGCAGACAACTTTGGGTTGATGCAAGTGCGATTGGTGCCCGCCCGCCTCGTGTCGGCAGTGTGCACGTCAACTACAACCCTGTAGCTTACATTGCATTTGGCATGCATTAGCTTTCAATGATCCGTCCTGTGACGCCGAGAAAATTGGCATGTCTCTTCCACTGGTTAGGTGGGGATTGCGCTTTAGTTAACTGGTGAGCAGCGGGTGCCACATTGGGAATCTTGATTAATGAAGTCCCTGGCGCCAGATCACGGACTTGATTCACTGATATTTTTTTTTAGTCTATATATTTAGTGCCTAACATGGGATACCTATTGAGCAACATTGGCGTTAGAGGTTTGTATGTTGACAGATCACAAGGCCCTTTCAACTAACTCCTCCTCCATGACTTCATTGCACATTGCGTTTCATTATTTGCTATATAACACAATACCGACACTCTATGAAATGTGCAGAGAGCATGGTTCACAATTGTTTTACTTCTCTCAAAAGGGTCTTACGGACAATACGGATCCAAGAGCATTAAAGTATGGAGACGGTTTTCTTGCCAATGCGGAACGGTTGCGTAATCTTCATTTGAAATTTTGCGGTATGAAAACATACACACACTAATCCGTCTTGGCGTAGGAACTTCGACGCAGAACCTGTTTCGCAAATTGTTGTATTACAATTACAAACACTACGGATAATCCTGCTCTCTCTCAGGGTGCTTAGGTAGGAACAAACAGCCAGCAGTGCAATGCCCCCTCACTGGGTCGCCAGGCAAGTCTCGATGTGTAACATTGACACAAGAAGGTCGAGCCAGCCTAGGCTAATGGCTGCCAGTCAAGTGCATGCGCCGATTTAATACGGGGCACAAGTAAAAACGATTACGAAGATGTGACGAGATGGGCGGAAAGGTTTCAGGTATGACCCTTGTTGTAGGTATAGACATCAACCAACTGTCAGATGGCTGACGGTTACTTGGAATTTTACTAGGCACGAACTACTGTGACGGTGTGATTTTATTATGTTTTATTATTCTGCAACAACATCCCCTCCCTCATCCATGGCGAGTGGGATAGGCAGTATATGGCTGTAAAAGGCAGGACATGGCCCGGTGCTTTATTATTTGTCTTGCTGGGACGTATGTATATTGTGCACTTGTAATAAACGACAGGACGAACTTGAAGGCGGTCGGGTAACGCGCCAAGAACAAGCTAAATAGTAGAGCTGAGACAACACCGGCAGAGCGAATGCAAGCAAGCTTTGGGGTCAAAGATTCGAGAGACGACTCACGGCCCGCCCCCCAGACGTTTGTTCATGGGCCATTTTTACTGACATGACGGCACCGAGCACATGACGGCGAACTGTGCTCCTCGGTAGTGAACCACAGGCACAATGGGCACCCACTGCTCCCGTCCGTCCAGTTGGGCGCGGGAAATGGAGACCCAAGCCAATCGAGTGCCTGGGCCCATGGCCGTGGAAGCATGCCACCATCCCCGCGAGAGGAGCCATGATCCTGGCTAGTCCAGCCACCGAAAGATGCGATCGCACGCCCGAAGCCGCACGATTCGCACCTTGGCAAGTGTTGCGGGAGCACAATCCCAATCAAGGGCGGGAATAAGGGCTGCTGGGGGGGCACTTGTGTGCGTATGCGTGTAGCTCCAACCTCGTGAAAAAAAAAAAGAAAAAAAAAAGAAGAAAAAAAAGAGCTGTTCCAATTATAGAGGCCGCGCGCACCTCTGGACGTGGATAATGGCTTAATTCGGCGGCTGGGCTGTGGACCCAACCACGTCAATCACCAGCCTCCTCCTGGGCTCCCCTGGGCGCATGCTGTCTCGCCCAAGCTCCCCGGACCCTTTTTCTTTCCAGCCGACCGATTTTCTCTCCCTTGGCAGGGAGAATTGAAGAGGAGTGAGTAACCAGTGGCCTTTTTCTCCGGCATTCTCCCCTCTTCTTTGTTCCTATTCCATCTCTCCGTCTGTGTGCTGCGCCCGTGGCCCTGTTCTCGTTCCTCGCGCAGTCCGTCACCACCGCTGAGCACTCCTCCTCCTCCTCCTACTCCTCCTCCCCCTCCCCCTCCCCCGCCATCCCAACCCTCTCACCAGTCACCACACTACGCCACGCTGCCCACGGCCAAAGCTGCACTCGCAGCCATATCTATGCCACCTCAACCTCGCGACCATATCATGAATATCGACGACCGCCCCCCCCGGAGCTCTCGTGAGGTACGCGCCGCTGCCAGAGCCGCCAAAAACGGCAATTCGCACTACCGACGCGGCCCCTCGCCCGAGTTGGACGACTACCACTATAGCGGCCCTGACGAGCCTCGCTCGCCAAACTCCGACATTGCACTGCAAGACGCCATTCTTGCACAAGCACAGCAGGTAAGCTTATCATCGCCTGTAACCATGTCCCCGATGTCTATATATCCGCCCAGTCAACCGCTGACCGCCCGACCAGCAACGCGTTGTCCCCGTCGGCCAGCTCTCCCGCAACCCGCCCGGTCAACGAAGAACCCAGGGCGGAAACGGCCACCCCAACACCCGCGGAGGAGTCCCCTCCTCCCCCAAGGTCCAGCCCCCGTCGTACCCGGGCCCTCCCATGGACGACGAGCCCTCGCAGAACGGTTCAGGCCCAGGGAGGTACAGGCGCAACAACGCGCCTCCTGCACGTCGCCCCTCGGCCTCCGACGGCCCGCCCTCTTCCGCACCCGACCTCCACCCCAACCACGCTGCGTCGCCTCCCCGAGGACCAGGCAGCATGAACGGACGAGGGCCACAGCACCTGGCGCCTGGCGCCGGGTCCTTCGACGGCAACGGCATCAACCGCATCCAGAGCCCCAGCGTCCAGAAGAGCGTGCTCCAGCCCCTGGAGCAGAAGATGCACGAGTACGACCATCTGATGCATGAGGCACACAACCAAATGTCCCAGCTGGACGAGGAAATACGCGTCATGCAGGAGCGCAGAGCACAAGCCGAGGAGCGATTCCTCGAGGCCAAGGCCAAGCACGACGACTACGAGCGCCAGCACCAGGGCGTCAGTCGCGCACTGCGAGGCGAGCCCGAGCCAAGGATGCCCTCCCCCGAGCCTGTCCAGCCTGTCCAGCCCGTCCAGCCCGTCCAGCGCATGGTGCGCATGGAGAGCTTCGAGGACGAGCGGCCCATGAGCGTGCAGAGCTCCCACAAGGGAAAGGGGCGGTCGCGCATCCGGCTGAGCCTCTTCAAGGGCAATTGACTATCCTTTTGGGGGCGTTCATAATGTGTAATGACTCAAAACGCTCTTTTGAACCAGGCAAAATTCAACTTACGATGTAAAGCGGATATAGAACTCTTACGGACATGGATGACGATGTGGTCAAATACTTTATTGTAATGACGTTTCAGGCAAATACGACGGATGGGTTGGAATGGACAGTGTGTGAATGAGTATGGCGCAATAGGTCTTCGTAATTTATTCTTTGTTTCACCAATTCATTATAGCTTCTGTTCGATACAGTGTGTTTGGTGCAAAAGAGAAGAAAAAAATGCAGTGCGATCAATTGATGAAAGAGCGGGTGTTGTTGAGAACATTACCAAGCTCGGAACTAACAAGATGACAAGACGACTAGGAGATGAAGGGCCACAAGCGGACCGGGATATATGTCCCTAAAGGACCGTTCAAGCATGGTTGCTGGTGGTGTCTAGTCTCTGCAATCCGCCAGAGGCCGCAACCTGCTCCTGCAGCTTGGCAATTCTCTTCTGATCACCTACGGGATCCGAGGACTCCGGGTCCAATGTCCACTCCAGGAACGAGTTGGTGTAGTTTGGCTCAAAGCTCTCATCGAGCACGCCAAGACGCTTACCGTACTTGGTAACCTTGTCCCAGTCACGTCTGACGTTCTTGAGATCCTTGGAAAAGTAGGCAAAGCTGCGCTCAAAGATCTTGCGGTTGAGCTCGGTGCCCATGACGGGCTTGAAGGCAACATACTCAGCCCAGGCCTTTTCAGGCTCAGCGAGCATAACATCCGTCGCCTTCTTGACGGCGCGCAAAAACGCCTTGGTCTCGCTTGGGTGCTCTTGAAGGAACTTCTCGTTGCCAATGTACAGGATGGTGCAGAAGCAACAGCAGCCCAGCTCGGCCAGTTCGTCAATCCGCAGCATCTGCACCTGGTCCCGAGGCAAGCCTTGCGAGGTAAGCCACTCCTCAAGCTCAACCATCTGGACATTTTCAAGGCCAATTCCAGCATCAATGTCGCCATTAATGATGGCCCGCGACACGTTCATACCGCACCGCACAGCCGTGTAGTCATCAGGCGTCATATCGTAGTGCGACGTCAATTCGTCGATTTGGATCTTGCCAAACTCTCCCACGTAGCCGATACGCTTGCCCTTGAGGGTGCGGAAATCAGGCGTGATTCCAGATGACTTGAGGTAGACGACGCCTGTGAAGGGCTCGTCGAGTAAGCTGCCAATGGACTGGACGGGGAAGCCGCGGGCTTTGGCCTGGAGACTTCGGGTTAGAACCTGGACATCAGTCAAAAGCATCGTTGGAGCTTACAGCGAGAGTGTGAATCATGGCCTTGAACCCAAGGTCCACTTTCCCAGTTCCGATTATCTCGGTAACGTCCTGGATATAATTAAGTATTGCTCATCGCCCATTCCTATGGAAGGACAGCTTACACTAGGGTCGTTGGGCTCCAAAAGAGCCACCTTAATCCCCTCTTCCTTGAAATATCCTCTGGCCTGGGCTAGATACAGCGGGGCGTGGTACGGCGTCGCATGCCTGGACTATGTCAATCTATATGCACCATTGCGGATGGAGCGCTCATCCCGTACCAGTTGGTGAGGAAGGTGATTTTGTCAGTCGACATATTGACGGATCAAGGCGAATGCTGCGTGGGTCAGTCTGCCACTCAAGTGAAAGCAAGGGGGGGATGCCAAAGAAGCATGTCCTTTCGCTGGCATTATCCAGATCAAGTTTAACGGTATTTCTCAGATCAGCTCCGGCCAACCGTTCAACGTGCTCTTCAATAACCTTTGGTGCATCATCCGAAAGGAAAAAGGCCAGTTCATGTTGAAAAACCACGCTGATCATGAGCTGAACACCCGTATGCGTTCTTTTACACGTTACCTTGATACGTGGTAGTATTGCGAAGAGTGCCATGGCTGCTTCTTTGCGATTCACATCGTACCGAAAGTAGATGGTATTGGCGGGTTTCGAGTCGAAATTTAACAATGAATTTTCGTGTGAATGGGTAAAGAGAAGGAAAGACCAAGAAAAAGAGATCGGCCGGTGGGATTGAAATGCCTTCTCCTTCATCGCATTGCTATTCTGATGAGGGGATCGGAAACAAATCGGATGCTCGGCCACGGCAAGTGGATATTTGCATGAAATGTTGCTTCACCTCATTGGCCCTTTGAAGAGGGGAAGATCAAGCACAGCGAAAGGTTTTACTACCCGTTGGCGTTGTGGGGCTTGACCGCCCGCCAACCTCTACGAGGTTGGTCACAAAAATGCGATACGGCCACATTAATCCGATACGGCAGATTGCGCATTGGCCTTACCAAACCTCATACAAAAACACACCAAAATAAAATATTTTTAAGTAGAACCCGCGCAACAACAAGATGCCTCGTGTCCAACAAAATTCCAAGCATTCTATGAAGGCAAAGAAAACGCCGGAAAAGGCTCGGGCCGAATTAGCACGAAATGTGCTTGCAGCACGGCATCCAAATGTGCCTCATAACACAAGAAGTACAGCAAAAGCTGCCAAAACACCACCCTCATATGGGGTTCTAGCAGCTCAATTTAGTACAACCAAATCGATGATTCAACGCATTATGGCCTCTTCTTCAACTTCTGCTGTTCCTACACGCCCTCGCGGCCGCCCGAGTCATTTATCAGCCAGCGAAGATGCTGGCCTTGCTGCCCACATTATCTGGCTCGAAAGATCCGGCTTTCCAGCTGAAAAACACCAAATTGAAGACATTGCGAAAGACCTAGTCCGTCAAAGAAGCAATGAAGAGCCTCATTTCTCAAAGATGTGGTATATCCGCTTTCGTGAACGTCACCCAGAACTTCGAAAGACCTTTCTTAAGGCTGTGGATAAGGCCCGCAAGTCATTCGAGCTATCCGATATAGAAGACATTAACACCTTCTTTTCCAACCTTCAGAATATCATTTCCAACCATGATATTGGCCCCTCAGAGTGTTGGAATGAGGATGAATGCGGTATTCGAATCGGCTGCCTCCGGGAACGTATTGAGGTTCTCGTGGTGCGCACAACACGGGCAAGCCGCCCTGATGTCTCTGACCCAGCTAATCGTGAGTCCTGCACACAAATAGGAGCAGGAAATGCTATTGGGGATAGTATCCCTCCATGGCTAATATTCAAGGCATTGCCAACTGAATCCTGGAGCGATATTGACGATGTTCCGGGCATGCGATTTGCACAGTCAGACACCGGCTTCAGCAACCAGCAAATTACCTTGGAATGGCTTCACGAGTTCAACGCATATTCCTGGAGAGCCTCTGCTAAAGCACAGCAAAAGGAGGCATCATTTACAGACTGGTTTGGTTGCGATGAGTGGCTTCGTGACCCCTTATCGCCTGATATTCAACATGAAGCTCCTCCTATTACCCACGATGAAAAGGATAAAATCTATCGCCTTCTTGTTATTGATGGCTTTTCTGGCCATTCATCATATGAATTTATTCGTTATTGCATTCACTTTGATATCATTATTTGCATTTTACCCTCACATTCAACACATCTTACCCAGCCTCTTGACGTTGGTGTATTTCAGCCTCTTAAGAACGCACATCAAAAGGAGCTTCGAAAATCGATACGGGAAGGCAACCTAGCATTTAACCGCCAACAGTTCGCTGCTGCTTTTGCTACAATCTACAAAGCAGGCTTTAAAAGGCATAATATTATGTCAGGGTTTGAAAAAGCTGGTATCTGGCCGGCTAGCGCAACGCCTGTGATCAACCGCATCATTGCCAAGCAACGGCAACAGCGAAAATCTATTCATCCCTCTATTTTAGAGTTATTGC
>PGGA01000019.1:417317-434436 GCA_004380915.1 Calonectria pseudonaviculata
CCGCCACAACACCAAGGGAGAGTGGTTACAGGAGAGTCACAAGGGCCCTGAAGCAAATGCGCGATCAACAGGCAAGGGGGGGGTCAGAAGGAACACATAGTCAATAGAGTCAAATGCGGCAGCCAAAAGCAGGCCCCTCGAGCCGGGCAGCTCAATTGAGCCCAAAAAATGCGATTTCCGCAGTTTTCATCAATGTGTTCATTTTCGGCTATTCCGCGGCTTTTAAAATCTGTTATTTGTGTGTTTTTAGACCAAAAAATGACTATGGATGGGAGTCTGAAAGCTCGTGATCGAAAAATGGTCAATTTTACAGCTTATGTGAGGCTAGGTCTGTTGTATCGGATTAATGTGGCCGTATCGCATTTTTGTGACCAACCCCGTTGGCGTTGTGGGGCGGTCAAGCCCCACAACGCCAACGGGTAGTTATATCATCTCATCCGGAACTTCCACATCCGCCAAGTTTAAGGGGACTACTTTTCGGAATTCAACGACCCATGCATAGTACTTATGCAGGCACACAAATTTAATCCCCCTGTTATCTGTTGGAGGGCGAAGTGACAGGGATGAAAGCTGTGTTGGATATGTACGGATATATGTTGTGTTAGATACGGCCGGGGTGATTCAATCACGAGGCTTTTGTTCAATTGAAGGTGGATCAGGAAGCTCATGATTCTATTGATTGAGGTCGAAATTGACCCCCCTGCTAGGATGAGGTGTTTTTCCCCGCTTCGTGACGTCTTTAGTAATATCTATCTATCCGAGCGGGGGAGGGGGCCTCATGATGATACCCCCCTATCCGGGGTCAATCCAACACCTTGACAAAGAGAGGGCCCCGCCGGAAGGTACGTTGGCCCGTATCACGTGACTACAACCATCAACTGGAACCACAACCCCGCCGCGGGCTAGCTAGTCGAGAGATAGACATCAATGAATTTATCAACCCAACCCCTAGCAGCTGCCAAAGATCCTTTTTGATCTTAGCTGATTCACAGCCAACCCATGGGACCTACCCACTGTACTATTTGATACGTGAATCACTGTGACGGTGGTCACGTAAGGAAGGATAGCCTCAAAAGGGCTCTGAGCTCTTTCAACCCAGCTTCTACATTCCTCATCACAAACATTAATACAATCAATCTTCTGCTATAGTATACTGCTTTCCGGCCCTTAGTGCCTCCCAAGGTTTCTGGCCTACGACCATGGCCTCTTTTCTTGTATCAGTTATGTTTAGAGTGATTCAACCTGATGTAGTCTTTCTGGCGTTACTGATAGGAATAACAACATAAAATTCAAGTATTCTAAGAACATATATTAAAATTACATACAAAGATGAAATAAACAAAATGTAAAGGAGGATAGACTGCCACAAAGGTTGATTGCCCTAAGCTTTGCAATAAACATCGCAAAGCCCCCAAGTGGTAGTTTCTCGCAATGCTAACGAGGGAACTTTAAGAAATGGAAAGGTTAAGCTGTGAGAGCGTTTGGCCAATATCTTCGGTGGCTAATTGTGTAATGATGAGCTTAAACTGTTCATATATCTCCTGAACTTGCTGTAGTGCGACAAACTGAGGGTTGTACTTCATGAGAATGGTCATTTGCTCCTTGTCCCCTGGAATGCAGTGTATGACAAGGGGATAAATCTCGTAATTGTCGTTTTCAGCATTGTTGAGAAGTTTAAATATGGCCTCGGAGCCTCTGTTGACTTCCTCACTCTTTATTGACGGCTGGACGATGAACATGTGTCGGAGGTTACAGGCTTCCCGTGTCGCATCGCTGAGTTTAGAAATATTCTGCAAGCCACAGTGCCCAAATGGAATCATAGCATTCGCTTGCTCCTGTATGTTGGTCACGAATTGTTGGATCGTACATGATCTATCGATGCGGACACGCACGGGAACATACGAATGTGTTGGTCCAATGATCTGCTGAATGTTCGAAACCGGAGCGTTACGGCCAGAGAGAAGACATCCAAACACAACGTCATCGGACTGGAGGTTTTGAGCAACCAGTAGTGCCCAAGCAGCTCGTAAAAAGTTCTGTAATGTAGCGTTGGAGCTAGAGAAACCGGGATATTGAAATTCTGCAACGAAATGTTTTGATGATCTGGTACTTGATAGCTTCGTCCGGGTATCAGGAAACTCAGCTCTGCTTGCACCTTCGAGTTGCGTTAACCAGAAGCGTCGCATATCATCAGGATTCGTCGAGAGTGTATATTCAATGAAATTTCGGAATGGAATAGGTACAGAAGGCTTCTGACCATTAAAGGAACTGTGGAGAATGTCGAACATTGAGTCAACCGAAACTCCATCGTACAACGAGTGGTGGAGATCCCATATTAAATGGTTGCTGTTCTCTCCGGACGCTAAGGTAAAGAACGACAAGGGCGTTCCGTAGCCTATATTGGCCCTGGGTATATTCAGGACATCCGCCAGTGGGAATCCTTCTACTTGCCGCCAAGTAAGCTTCTCATTAAGCACAACCTGCATAGGACCGAACTTGGACAGAACAAGGCGTGTGCGCAGAATATCGCACAAAGCGACAGTAGTTTCTAAAGCATTCTGAAAGCGACTGAGATCAAATTCCTGATGTAACTCGAGAACATAACGAGTGAAGTGACAGCCAGGTTGCTGTATTGCGTATTCGACAAGACTCTCTTGTACTGGTGTACATGGGTATGCATCCAGGATGTCAATTGAGTCAATCTGGCACTGCTCAACAGTGTCTTGAATGATATCAGAGCGATTAACGCTCGGTATCAAACCCCAAGGTTTTATCACTGATTGCTCCCTTTCTCTTGTTAATGATGCAGTAGCAGCAATCTGACTGAGGCGAGGATCATCAAAGATAGCAGCAACGGTAAGGGCTATGTCATGTTCGGCTGCTAGGGCAACCAATTCGATAGCATTGATTGAATCACCACCTAGTGCGAGAAAGCTGTCGTCACGACCAATGATATCATTGGGAACCTTGAGAATGCTCGACCATAGCTGTTGCAACTTCTTTTCCATTTCTGTTTCTGGTGCTCTGTGGCTTCTTTTGTGGAGTGCATAGACAGCTATCTCCTCTTGTTTCAGAGAACCGGCCATTGATTGAAGACCCTTGCGATCTAACTTCCCAGAAGGCAGAAATGGTAGATGCTGACAAGGAATGTAATAGGTGGGGATCATATACTGAGGTAACGATCCACGAAGCTGCCTGATGATTGTGGTTATTTGATTCTCCAAGTTAGGAGTAAGTTGGAGGAAAGTTGTTCTGTCATTGGAAGGATGGGTATTGTCCTTGTCAACAGAAAAGTAGGCAACGAGGCTGGATGTGTACTTTGTTTTAACCACACCAACAGCCACTTGTCTAACGCCACCAAGAGCAGTGCGAATATTCTGCTCTACTTCACCCAGCTCAATACGTAGTCCGCGAATCTTTACTTGGTCATCTTTACGGCCCACATATTCGACTGTGCCATCTGCATTGTAGTATCCGAGATCGCCTGTCTTGTAGAATCGGTTCCACAGTTGAGATTCTCGATGTGGCACCCAGCTCGGCAGTGAAGTTACTGTGGAATTTTCGGTTTGGATGGGGTCGGAGAGGTACTCTTGCAACAGAGTTGGACCCTGGATAACAATTTCACCAGTGCAGCCTATGGGCGCCAGTTTTTGAGGATCCTCTGGATCCACAATCCAAAGGAACCCCCCGACTGGGCGACCGATTGTGACTGGGGAGTCATTTGGAGATGTCCATTCATGAATGCTGCTGAGCACACAAGTCTCGGCAGGCCCCCATCCATTGATAAGGCGAACTTTTCCGTACCATGTATCGAATACGTCTTGGTCAACAGCTTCACCAGCCAGGAGCAAAAGTTCGAGCGAGGGCACTTCCTGAGGCTTAATAGTACGTGCGAACGTAGGTGTAAGATAAGCCCAGTTAATATCCATATCTCGAATGAACCCTTTGAGGTTGTTCATCCTATCATGTTCAGATGGAATGCAGACGCAAGCGCCAGAGATCAAAGCGCCAATTATCTCGCCGACGGACACATCAAACACGAACGCGGAGAACTGAAGAAGTCTCACGCCGGGCCGGATACCAAGCCTTCTGCTAATTGCAGTCTGACTAGTACAGGCAGAGCGATGTTGCATAACGACGCCCTTGGGGGTACCAGTTGTACCTGATGTGAAGAGGACATAGGCGGGGTCATTAGGCGAGGCATGGCTGATTGGAAGACTCATGCTGAGTCTCTTAGATCGCTTTTCCAATTTTTTGTCCAGAGATGTGGAAAGCTCAATAACATGCGGAACTAGGTCATTCAAAATGTTGGAGTGAGTGGACGATGTAAGCGCAACCTTGGCGCCAGTTTGGTGCACAATTTGCCTAAGTCGGGACGGGGGGTGAGATGGGTCAAGGGGCACCCATGCACCTCCGGCCTTATTAATAGCAAGGATTGCGACAACAAACCAAGCCGACTTCTCAAAGCACACATGAATCAAGTCTCCGGGCCGAACCCCGAAACCATCAATTAGGAGATGACAGACCCTATTTGAGGCTTTGTCAAGTTCATCATACGTAAACTCTTTATCCCATGACACCACAGCAATATCATGGGGTTGAAACCGTGCCTGTTTTGAGAAAAGCTGATGTACGCAGGCATCAACGACAGTAAACTCGCTGTCAAGCTGATTCCATTCGATAGCCTTCTGCGTGTCCCAGGGGCTGGTGATGCTGATGGTATCAAGCAGGAAATCCTGCTGTGTATCTAACTGCTCGATAACATGGATGAATTGCTTGGAGAAAGATTGCAGAATTGACTCATTTACGACGTTGCAATCATAAACAAACTCCATATTGATAGAGTGGTCAAGAAGGTTGCACAAACAAACAAGGGGGTAACTGAAGTATCCATCAAATGCTTCGTTGGAATCGAGAGCATTAGAGTCCATGGGGGAAAACATAGCATCTTCTGACTCTTCTCCAGATGGTACCCCTTGTATTGGCTGAATTATAAGCAAGCTGGAGAAGTCGCAAACTTCCTTGACCTCCAGGCTGATGTTGGAAATGTTGCGTAGACCAAATTGTTCGTATGCAACCATATCAGAAGCTTGTTGTTGAACATCCTGGAGGAATTTTGAGATTTTATCTTCATGGTCCAGCTTTATCCGTACCGGGACCGTTGATATGGTTGGTCCTGGCATGTTATCAATACCAGCTAAGGATGCTTGTCGACCAGACACTGTTGTGCCGAAGCACACGTCTTCGGAGTCAGAATATCGAGCCAGCATAATGGCCCATGCAGCACGTATAATAGTTGCCCTAGTAATCGAATTATCTGTACACTTCTGAAATGGCGTGCTTGTCTTGAGAACACTGTTAGACTGCGGCTGAAGGAATGATGGCGCCCGAGGGAATAGTGCACGTTTGGCGCCCTTGAGCTGTGAGTTCCAGTATTCCTTCGCCGCAGCCTCGTCGGTCTTCATGATATATTTGATGAAGCTGGAGTACGGTGATAAGGCCGGAACCGATACCCCTTTGTAAACACTATTTAGAGTTCCCAAAGCAATACTCAAGCTCCAACCATCAAAGATAGAGTGATGGGCAACGAGTACAAAATAACGTCGCTCGTATCTGTCAGTAACAAGGGCATACCGACAAAGCCTGGATCCATATTGCATATGAATTGTATTGGTATAATTCATAAAGGATTCAAGGTCAATAACATTGTCCGTATCCTCCCATTCGGGTAGTTCCTTGACAATTGTCTGGAGGGTGGAGCCATGTTGAATAACTATTCTTGTACGCAGATTACTGCAGAGTTCTAAAGTTCGATTCCACGCGTCCTTGAAGCGCAAGGTGTCAACTTTGGTAGACAACTGGTAGACGTACTTAGCAGTGTAAGACCCAGGCTGTTTGACTGCCAATGCCATGAGTCCTTCTTGGAGACTAGAACAAGGGTACGCATCCTCAAAATCCGCTTGGCCAGATAGATCGCACTCATTTTGGAGGTTCGTTCTGATTTCACTTATATCAGAAGACAACAGACTGAAGGGTTGAGTCTGGTACAAGTTTTCGTCACTCTCTGTTACCTTACTGGCAACGACAAAAAGTCGAGGATCTGCGAATATATCGCCAACGGTAATTTCCAAACCTGACTTTCGGGCGAGTGTGACAAATTGGATGGCGGTGATAGAATCGCCTCCAATGCGAAGGAAACTATCGCTGCGGCCAATAGATTGTGCGGGTATCTTCAAAATAAGTGACCATGCTTTTTGAATACGGAACTCCATTGTTGTTTCTGGCGGGCATTTATCATTATCAGCGAGATAGTATACGCTTAATGATTCCTGGCTGAGTGCAGATGCCAGGCGTCTCAGTGTACCTCTGTCCAGCTTTGTAGATGTAATAAAGGGCATAAACTTGCAAGGAAAGAAGATAGTTGGAATCATGTAGCCGGGTAAAATGATAGACATATGCCCAAGGGCTGAGGCAATCCTAGCCTTAAGATCAGCCGTCATGGGAAGTAGAATTTCATCGATATCCACGGTCGTGGATGACGTGCGACTGTCGTCAGTGAAGCAAAAGTATGCTGCAAGGGAAAGCCCGGAATCATTCTGTACCGCTTCAACCACAAGTTGTCTAACATCTGGAAATGCTGTGTGGAGGTGGTGTTCAACTTCACCCAGTTCGACTCTAAGTCCACGGATCTTAACTTGTGTATCTTTGCGGCCAACATATCTTATGGTTCCGTCCGCATTATAGAATCCCAAGTCGCCAGTCTTATAAATTCGATTCCAGTGGGGCAATTCCCTATTCGGTGCCCATTCAGGCAACTGGGTTACTGTCGCATCAACAGTTTCAGTCGGGCTGGAAAGATATTCGCGGAGCAAAGTTGGCCCTTGAATAACAATTTCACCAATACAACCTATCGGCGCTAGTTTATGGGCATCTTCTGGATCAACGATCCAGTTTAACCCACCCACAGCTCGTCCGATTGTAGTTGGAGATTCTGATGGCGATTTCCATTCATGAATACTGCTAAGCACACAAGTCTCTGCAGGCCCCCATCCGTTCATAAGCCGGACTTTACCATACCAGGTATCGAATACATCTCTGCTAACAGCCTCACCAGCCAAAAGTAAGAGTTCAAGATTGGGAACTTCGTTTGGCTCAATCGTACGGGCGAAGGAAGGTGTGAGAAAGGCCCAATTGACATTCTGTTGACGGATAAAATTCGGAAGGTTGCTTATACGGTCATGTTCTGATGGAACGCAGATACAGGCACCAGAAATCAGAGCACCAATGATTTCGCCAACTGACACGTCGAAAACGTAGGCTGAGAACTGTAAAAGTCTAACGCCAGGCTGTGTACCTAGCCTTCGATTGATGGCAGTTTGACTGGTGCAGACAGATTTGTGTTCCATAACTACTCCCTTGGGGACGCCAGTGCTTCCGGATGTGAATAAAACATAGGCAATGTCGCTAGGCGACACGTTGCCAGGTGGTGGACGCATGCTTAACCTCTTGGACCGCTTCTCGAGTTTTTTATCCAAAGAAGTTGAAAGCTCAATAACATAAGGTATCAGTTCAGAACAAATTGCAGCTTGTTTGGGTGATGTTACTGCAATTTTGGCCTTGGTCTGCTGAATGATCTGCTTGTGACGAGATGAAGGATGAGACGGGTCTAGAGGCACCCATGCGCCGCCTGCTTTGTTGATAGCAAGAATAGCAACGATGTACCATGCGGACTTCTCGAAGCAGACATGAATTAGGTCACCAGGTTTGACTCCAAATCCATTTATAAGAAGGTGAGCGAGTCTGTTTGAAGCCTTGTTTAACTCGTCATAGGTGAACTCTTCATCCCAAGCCGCGACAGCAATATCACTAGGTCGAAGCTTTGCCTGATAAGCAAACAGCTCGTGGATACACGCGCTAACTAACCCGTCATCGCAATTATTCCACTCTGTCAATTGCTGGACATCCCCAGGGCTAGTCATATTGATGTCGCCAAGCATTGTGCTGGTGTTCTGAGACAGCTGTTGGACAACATGGTCGAATTGCCGGGAAAATTTCTCTAGCATTGATTCGTTTATTAATGTCGAATCATAGACAAACTCAAAATCCACCCGGTCGTCAAGCACCATACATAAGGCAACAAGCGGATAGTTAAAATAGTCACCGGATACCTTTTCTAGATCATATGCGTCGTTATCAGTGGTGGTGAATATGGAGCCGTTAGAGTTGTCTTCAGAAGCTGCTGTTTGCATTGGCTGAATCACGAGTAAGCTCGAGAAGTCACATGCTTCCTTGGCCTCCGGGCTAATATTAGCAATATTTGTTAGTCCGAATTGCTCATAAGTAACCATTTCTGAGGCCTGGAGCTGGACATTCTGGAGAAAGTCTAGCAATGTGGTATTTTTGTCCATCTTGATTCGAACCGGGACTGTAGCAATAGTTGGTCCTGGCGTACTATCGATACCAGGCAACGATGCTTGACGTCCAGAGACTGTGGTGCCAAAACAAATGTCATCAGAGTCAGAATAGCGGGCCAGTAAAATAGCCCAGGCAGCACGCAGCATAGTTGCTGTTGTGACCTGGTTGTCTACAGATCCTTGAAATTGCATGCTGATTCTTATGCTGCGGCCAACTGGTTTAGATTGTGCGAAAGCGGCCCGAGGAAATGCAGCTCGTTCAGCACCAGCCAATTGAGACTGCCAGTAGGATTTAGCTGCGTTCTCGTTCATCTGAAGGGTGTAATTAATGAATCTCGAGTATGGCACTAATTTCTGGACAGATGACCCCCGATAGATGCTGTGTAGCAGACCCATGGCAACGGTTAAACTCCAGCCATCGAAAATGGCGTGATGTGCAATGAGTACGAAAAACCTTCGACCCTTATGATCAGTAACCAGTGCATACCGACAGAGGCTTGATCCATAATTCATATATATGTTATGAGTAGAATTCAAAAAAGAGTTGAGATCGGTGCCATCCACAGTAGGTTCCCATTTAGATAGGTTGCTGATGACAGTCTGAATGCTAATGTTGTTATGAATAATGATGCGAGTTCGCAAGTTACTGCAGGCATCCAAGGTTTGATCCCATGCGTTTTGAAAGCTAACAGTGTCAACTTTCTTCGAAAGTTGATACACATATTTAGCAGTATACGAACCAGGTTGCTTGACTGACAAAGCCATGAGACCCTCTTGAAGACTGGAGCAGGGATATGCATCCTCTATATCGTCCGTACTTGAAAGATTGCATTGATCTCGAATGCTAGACTTTACCGCACTTATACTTGCTGGCAGCAAGCCAAACGGGTGGACTGCGTACGTTTCTGCTTCTTCCTTAGTGACCTTAGCCGCCACCGAATAGAGACGAGGATCGGCAAAGATATCCTTTACTGTGATCGATAGTCCCGACTCGCGCGCAAGGGTGACAAACTGAATAGCGCTAATAGAGTCACCACCAATGCGCAAGAAATTGTCGTCTCGGCCAATACTCTGAGCAGGGATCTTGAGAATTGTGGCCCATGCTTCTTGAACGCGAATTTCCATAGATGTTGTGGGGGGGCGTTTCTCAGTATCGGCAAGGGAATACTTGCGCAATAATTCTTGGCTGAGAGCAGAGGTTAAACGCTTCAGGGTACCTCTATCAAGCTTGGTCGATGCAATGGACGGCATAAACTGGCAGGGGAAAAAGAGGGTTGGAATCATATAACTTGGCAGACTGACAGACATATTGCTAATGGCCGAAGCAATCTTGTTGTTTAGTTCGGTTGTGACAGGGAGTAGGATATCATCAACACTCATGGTTGCTGTTGACAGTCGAGTATCATCATTAAAGCAGACGTAGGCTGCGAGAGTAACCCCAGCTTCCCCTTTAAATGTTTCAACCGCAACTTGTTGAACACTTGGTAAAGCAGTACGTAAATGATGCTCAACATCACCTAATTCGACACGAAGACCTCTAATCTTGACCTGCGTATCTTTGCGACTAACAAACTCGATTGTACCGTCAGTATTATAATAGCAAAGATCTCCTGACTTGAAGAAGCGGTTCCAATGTCGTGAGGCGGAATTTGGAGCCCAAGATGGAAGCATGGTCATGGTAGACTCCGCAGTGCGATCAGGGTCGGCGAGGTACTCCCGAAGCAAGGTTGGTCCTTGGATAACTACCTCTCCAATGCAACCTATGGGGGAAAGCTTCTGAGGATCCTGAGGATCAACAATCCAACAATAACCACCCACAGGGCGACCGACAGTTTGCGGTGACTCATCTTTGCTATGCCACTCATGAAGGGTACTAAAGACACAAGTCTCTGCAGGACCCCAGCCAGTAACAAGACGAGTCCTTCCAACCCAATTCTCAAAGACGTCTTTACCAACTGCTTCGCCGGTAAGAAGCAGTAATTCAAGACCAGGCATATCGTCCGGTTTAAAGGTACGAGCAAATGAAGGGGTTAGATAGGCCCAGTTAACGTTGAAATCGTTGACAAATTCCTTCAGGCTGTTTAAACGAGTTTCTTCGGAAGGTACGCAGAGTGTGGCACCAAAGATCAACGGCCCAATAATCTCACCGATGCAGAGATCAAAAACAAATGAGGCGAATTGAAGGATTCGAACATCTGATGACAAGCCAAGGCGTCTGCCAATAGAAATTTGACTAGTGCACACAGCACCATGTTGCATAACGAGACCCTTCGGTGTCCCAGTGCTTCCAGAGGTAAATAGCACATACGCAGCCGCATCAGGTGTAACCTTGATGTTGGATAAACTTGTTTCAGCCCCCAATCTATTCAAAAGGAGGGAGTCGAGTGCAGAGGATACTTCAAGTAGGTTAACTGGAAGTTTAGCACATTTTTCAGACGTATTTGACGAGACCAGTAAGAGACTAGATCCAGTCTGCTGTACAATATGCTGCTGACGCTGTAGCGGGTGTGAGGGATCCAATGGGACCCAAGCAGCACCAGCCTTATTGATGGCCATAATTGATACAAAGAACCACATGGACTTCTCAAAGCAAACATGTACAAGGTCACCAACTTTGACACTTGCTTCATTTACCAGATATGCAGCTAGTCTATTAGCTGACTGGTTGAGTTCGGCGTAAGTCAGTTGACCATCCCAGGCCGCAACGGCAGGTGTGTTGGGTCGCTCAATGGCATGCTTATCAATAAGGTCGTGGATACATGAGAGAGCAATTTCCGGTTCTTCACCGTTATATTCAAGAGCTCTGGAAACGTCCCAGTCACTGGAAATCTGGATGTCATTCAAAGAAAGTTCCGGTCTGTTGAGCAATTGCTGAACAACAGTGTCAAAGTGGTGTGTAAGGCTCAAGAGCTGATCATTGGAAAGAGTTTCGGGGTCGTAAATGAACACCAACTCAACCTGATCTTCATGGACAAAAGCTTGTGCCACCAGAGGATAAGTAAAGTATCTCTCAGTTGCCTCCTCGTCTGAGTACAACTGATCATCGCTTAGGAGGAGGAGAGCATCACCCCCATCATCCCCTGCGCGCGACGCAGGTTGAATGACGAGTAGACTAGAAAGTTGGCAAGCATCTCTAGCTTCTGGGCTTAACTTAGAAATATTTTGTAGGCCAAACTGCTCGAATTTTGTCATGTCTGAGGATTGCTTTTGAACATCTTGTAAAAAGCTTGTAATTCTGCACGCTGGGTCGATGTTTATCCTAATTGGGATCGTGGCGACAGCTGGTCCCGCCATCAATTCGATGCCAGGAACCGGAGCTTGACGGCCGGAAACAGTTGTTCCAAAACAGACGTCATTATTGTCACTGTATCGAGCAAGAATGATAGCCCAAGTTGCCCGCAGAATGCTGGCTTTGGTGATTGAGGTAAGTGAGGTTTTGGGAAACTTGATTGTGCGCTTTAATATATGTGCGATGTTCTTTGAGTCTCTGCGAGAGTCAGTGCTCGGGAAGATACACCGCTGCGCGCCTTGTAGCTGAGAGGCCCAATATTCAGATGCGGCTTTATGATCCAGATGGGTGACATAGTTGATAAAACTGGAGTATGGCTTCAAGGTTGGGATGAGCTTATCTTCGTATATGCTGAAGAGCACATTGAACACAACATTTAAACTCCATCCATCAAAAACGGAATGATGAATGGCCAATACGAAGTGACGTTGGCCATTCTCTTCGGTGACAATCGCATAGCGGGAAAGTCGTGTCCCGTAGTGCATTCTCATGTTTTTCACCCGGTCCATAAAAGTACGCAGGCCAAGGCCATCGGTAGGTTCCCATGCCGCTGCTTCCCTCAATATACATTGGTAAGAGTTTCCATCTCGGGCTATTATGCGCGTGCGTAGATTTTCACAAATATCAACAGTTCTTTCCCATGCTGCTTTGAAGCGCGGAAGGTCAATTTTGTCAGGTAGGCGATGGACGTTTTTTGCAATGTATGAGCCAGGCTGCTTTACAGCGAGAGCTATAAGCCCCTCTTGAAGGCTTGAACAAGGATAAATATCCTGAATAAGATCTTCAATGCCCACATCGCAGTCTCGTAGAACTGTTGACTTCAATGGAGCTATTTGGCTCTTACTTAGCATCGCTAATGGTTCAATGTCGTAGGATACGCTCACTTCGTCGAAGCTCATCTTTGATGCAACAGCTAGGAGACGAGGATCAGCGAAAATATCGCTTACGGAAAGAGTGAATCCCAACTCGCGAGACATGGTGACGAGCTGAATTGAGCTGATTGAATCACCACCAAGGCCAATGAAGCTATCATCCCTTCCAATTGCCTCAATAGGAATTTTCAGAACACTGGACCACATCTTTTGTAGCTGAGCCTCCATTTCGTTCTCCACAGCTTGCTTCTTGCTGCCAACAAGGGAATACTGAGATAGTGATTCTCTGTCAAGGGCAGCCGTCAAAGTGTGAAGGGCTGCCCTATCCAGCTTGGCAGAGGTAGAGGATGGTATATAACTGCAAGGGATAAATACAGTTGGAACCATGTATCTTGGGAGTGATGAATTCAGATATCCGATCATCGAAGTTATTTGACTCTCAAGCTGGGAAGTCAAGGGTAGGAAGACCCGGGTATTTGAACCGGTGTACTCCTTGAAACTGAAGTAAGCAATGAGGTTGGCGCCGCCACTGCGAGATTCAAACACGTCAACGACGACTTGGTCGATAGTATTTAGAGACGCCCCAACTTGGTATTCGACTTCGCCAAGCTCGATACGGAGGCCACGGATCTTTACCTGCGTGTCTTTTCTTCCGACGTAGTGGATTGTGCCGTTGTAATTATACTTGACCAGGTCTCCAGTCTTGTAAAGCCTCCTCCCCACATGATCAAAAGAAGCGGGTAGCCAGTCTACTTCGTTGATAAAAGCTGCAGCAGTCTTTTCTGGGTCATTAAAATATCCAAGTGACAGAGTAGGCCCCTGCACAAGCAGTTCACCCACGCAGCCCACAGGTGCCAAGCGACGGTGATCTTCACAATCAACAATCCAACAAGTGGAGTTTTGGCTTCTACCAATAGTCGACGGTGAATCCCCAATAGATTGGATGACATGGGATGTAGCGTCAACACAGGCTTCAGTTGGCCCGTAAGCATTGATCAGTTTCACATGATCGCACCATGTCTCCAAGTTGTCTCTTCTCATCCCTTCTCCGCCCAGAACCAATGTGGTCAGTCCAGGTGTATCTTCTGGTCTTAACGTTCTCGCAAATGAAGGGGTTAGCATAGCAACATTTACCTGGGCATTCCTGATAAAATCATGAGTGTTCCCCAGGCGAGAAGTCTCCGATGGTATGCAAACGGCCCCACCAAATACAAGTGGGGTGAATATTTCAGCAATGCTACCGTCGAAAATATAGTTGGAAAACTGCAAAACGCGGGAGTTGGAGTCTAGACCATATGCAGTTCCATGTCCCTTTATACTAGAGCATAGCGCGGAGTGCTGAATAACGACTCCCTTCGGCCTTCCCGTGGAGCCGGATGTGAACAGCACATATGCAGGCCGCTCAGGATCAGACTTGGGCAGAATTGTATTAGCACTAGTCAGCTCGGACAACTGACCCATCAATGAATCTGAAACACAGATACAATTTGATGTCATATTTGGGAAAAGTGCCGTCGTATTGGGCGACAAAACAACGAACTGAGCGCCAACTTCATCGCAAACCGCTTTCCGTCGAGTAGGTGGATGCGAAGGGTCAAGGGGCAAATAAGCAGCACCAGCTTTCATAATTGCGAGCATTACCACTGGCACCCATTTGGATTTCTCGAAGCATATGGGTACAATTGAATCTGCTTCAACGCCGATCCTGAATAGATAAGTCGCAAGTTGAGTCGACATGTTATCCAACTGCTCATATGTGAGATTTCCGTCCAAAGAAAAGATAGCCTGACGTTTTGGATTCCACACGGCCTGACTCCATATGAGGTCATGCACACATGCATTGATGGTTTCTGGGATTCTTTCGTTATTCCACTGGTAAACCTGTTCGGCATCGTGAGGGCTGAAAAGATTGATTTGTGAGAGAGTCAGGCTGGTGTCTTTGGAGGATAGCTGGCATATCGCCTGTTCAAAGTGTTTGCACATCCATTCTATCTGCTCAGATGCAACCCACTGGGCATCATAGTGGGCTAAAATCGTGATGGCCCCTTCGTCCCCAAGTAAACACTGGACCACAAGTGGATAGGTGTCATATTTCTCATCTGATGTCACCGTGTCGTCATTTCCGGTGTTTACTAGTGCGAACATCGCATCAGAGCCCACTTTGACGTTCACAGAAGGCTGAATAACTAGCAGATTGTGAAAGTCACACGCCTCCCGAGCAACATCCCCAATCTTTGAGATATTCTGCAGGCCAGTATGCTCAAAAGGTATCATAGAATTAGCCTGAATTTGCACATTCGATAGGAACTCAGCAATAGTAGCAGTGGTGTCTATGCGTATTCGTACAGGAACAGTACCGATTGTTGGTCCGAGAATTGCCTGGATACCAGGAACAGGGGCGTTACGTCCAGAGACAGTGGTTCCAAAGATAACATCGTCAGCATGCGCGTATTTTGCTAGAACAAAAGCCCAAGCGGCACGCAAAACATTTGGAATGGTGATGTCATCAGCAGGATTTGCTGATATGGTAAGGCTGCTAGAAAACTTCATTGGAGAGCTAGCCTCGCACAACTTATTATGACTTTCAGGGAACTTTGTTGTGTTTGCACCTTCCAACTGTGATAACCAGAAGCTTCGCATTTCATCTGAATTGGTGGAGAGGGTGTATTCAACGTAATTGCTGAAAGGGAGAGTCTCATAATTGCCCTGTTTGGCGTATGCTTTTTGTAGAATGTCCAACATGCATCCCAGGGTCCATCCATCATATATGGAGTGGTGTAGATCCCAGACAAGGTATTTTTCGCCTTTATCATGGGCCAACATAAAGTAGGAGAGTGGGGTTCCATAGCCAACATGAACCATAGGTAATTGTAGAGCTTCTTGAAGAGATAACGTTTCAACTTGACGCCATATAGGCCCGTGCTGCAACACTATTTGTGTGGATCCATGGGCGGAATTAATGATGCGTGTGCGTAAATTGGCACATGACAGCACCAAGGTATCCAGAGCAGACATGAATTCGGTCGAGTCCACATTAAGCAACTGTAGAACAAATCGTGCCATATATGAGCCCGGCTGTTTGATGGCCAGGGCCATGAGGCCTTCTTGTAGGCTGGTACAAGGATAGGCATCTTCAATATCGCCGACGATACCTATACCACACTGTTCCCTGGCTGCTTCTTTCACATCACTGACCTCATCACCGGATAAGATGCTAAAAGGTTTAGCTTCATCCATAAGTATATCTTCAGTCTCAGTGGCTTTCACAGCAACAGAACAGAGACGAGGATCAGTGAAAATATCTTTGACTGTGATTATCAAACCAGACTGTCGCGCCAAAGTGACGAATTGAATAGCAGCGATTGAGTCCCCGCCAATACGAAGAAAGCTGTCATCACGACCAATAGATTGGGTAGGAATATTCAGTATTGTTGACCATAATTGTTGTATTCTGGCTTCCATTTCCGTTTGGGGAGCACGTTTATCAATGCCGACTAGGGAGTGTACAGCTAATGATGCCTGTCCAAGATTTTTCGTGATGCGTCTGAGAGTGCCTCTATCCAACTTCGTTGATGTGATGGATGGCATAAACCGGCACGGGAAAAAGATAGTCGGGATCATATAGTTGGGCAAGGTGACAGACATCTTTCCGATTGCGGTCACGATGTCATTCTTGACATCGTCTGTCATTGGAGACAGGACACTTTCAGCATCCAGATCACTGTCAGACACGCGAGTTTCATCATTGAAACAGAAATATGCTGCGAGGGTAGCAACGGCATCCCCTTTGAACACCTCTATGACAGCTTGCCTGACATTTGGCAGCGCCAAGCGGAAATGATGTTCAACTTCGCCTAGCTCGACACGAAGCCCACGGATTTTGACCTGTGTATCCTTGCGGCTAGCAAACTCAATAGTGCCATCAGAATTGTAATAACACAGATCGCCTGATTTGAAAAATCGGTTCCAATTTGGCATTGTCGCATTGGATGCCCAAGATGGAAGATCTGTCACAGAAGAGGCAGCAGTCCTGACAGGATCAGCTAGATATTCTTGGAGCAGCGTTGGTCCCTGGATGACGACCTCGCCAATGCAGCCGATTGGAGCAAGCTTCTGAGGGTCCTGAGGGTCAACAATCCAGCAGTAGCCGCCAACAGGGCGACCAACAGTTTGCGGTGATTCATTCTTGGTGTGCCATTCGTGAAGTGTGCTAAACACACAGGTTTCTGCAGGACCCCAACCAGTCACCAGCCGAATTTTACCAACCCAGTTCTCAAACACATCACGACCGACGGCTTCTCCAGTAAGAAGAAGAAGCTCTAGATTAGGCGTGTCTCCGAAGCTAAGAGTTCGTGCAAAAGATGGCGTTAAGAATGCCCAATTGACATTCATCTCGTTAATAAAATTACTGATACCGCTCATACGGGTCTCTTCTGATGGTACACAAAGTGTAGCTCCAAAGATCAGCGGTGCAATAATCTCACCAATGCAAAGATCAAAAACAAAAGAAGCAAACTGCAATATTCTGACTTGGCGAGTGAGCC
>PGGA01000002.1:26268-38623 GCA_004380915.1 Calonectria pseudonaviculata
ATTAAATAAAGTTAATTATTCTATTAGTTAAGATAAAAAGAGATTAATATTATAATTATTTAAATACTAATTATATCTACTCTTAGAATTACCTAGTTAAGCCTTTTACTTATATTTTAACTTAATATAAATAATTTTTATTTTTTAAAATAATATAAGGTTAATAATTTTAGTCTTAGATAGTATAAATAGCTTATATTAAGGAAGGATCTATTTAAAGTATTTAATTAGATTAGGAAGGTATTTAGTATAAAGCTTACTATTAGTATATTTTATAGTAAATAGGTATAAGGGGTTATAAAAAATATAATATTTAAAATATAGTTTAAATTTAGCTATTTTTAATAATATTAGAAGTAGGCTAGAATAGATTAGTCTTAGTATAATAAGAAAGCTATTTTAAATAATAGGATAGGTCTAATAAAATTTACTATTTTTAATATTAAAAGGGTATTAAGATTATAAAATATATAAAGTTAATTATTCTATTAATTAGGATAAAAAGAAACTAATATTATAATTATTTAAATATTAATTATATTTACTCCTAGAGTTATCTAGTTAAGCCTTTTACTTATATTTTAACTAAATATAAATATAATAAGATTTTTATTAATATTATTTACTATAAATAATATTATAGAGAGAGTAAAATATCACCTATCCTACCTTTTATAATAATAAGTAATATAAGAAATATAATACCTTTATACTAATTATAATAAAGATATTATATTAATAAAATAAAAAGACTAAATACTAAAATACTTAATAAATAAAAGTAATAATATTAATTTATCTAATAAAAAAATCTACTCCTTTTTCTTTTCTCTTATTATCTTCCCTTTTTATAATTTAAAAGAATTCCCTCTAGGAATTCCCTTGAAAGTATTTTCTTAGGAGGAATTTTCTAGGAAATCTTATTTTAAGCTTCCTAAGAAATTCTTTCTAAGATATATATAGGAATTCTATTAAAACTTTTTACCTTTAATAAATAGCTTTTTCTTATAAAATAATTTTCTTAGCTTACTTTTTAGTAAAACTTAATATATTTTTTTTATTTAAATTATAAAAATTAAATAAGTAATTAGTTTTATTAGCTAATAATAATTTATTAGTAATAAGATATTTTTAGTAAAATAAAAAATAAAAGATAGGAATTTCTATAGGAATTCCCTGGGTATATTTAATAAGTATTCTTAGGATTAAGATTCTATAGAAATTCCTAGGGTAATCCTAATATATAAAGTATTAGGGGTTTTTTATATTAAAATCCCTATAATAAAAGAAAAAGTATAATATCCTTAGTACTCTTCTTAGTAATTATTTAAGGAAATATATAAGCTTAGCTTATTATTAGTAGTAAGTATATAGTATTTATAGTAGTAAGGTCCTAGGTATTTTTATAACTAATATAGGGTATACTATAACAAGGCTTAGTTAGGTATTAATACCTATATAATTATACTTTAGAAGGTATATTAATTAAGATACTACCTATATTTATTTTATAATAATTATTTAATATAAAATAAATATATAATAGGAATTACCTAGATATTTCCTCTTACTAAGGTCAAGGTAATATATAATATATAATAAGATAAAGCTAATAAAAAAAATATAATAAGTAAATAAACTAAGAAAATAAACTATACTTTAATAGTTTTTTTATTCTAATTATCTAATTATTATAGGATTATAATAATACTATACTTAGTAAATAATTATAATATTTTCTATTAAGGGAATTATTATTAGATTATTAATAATTATAGGATTATAATAATAAAGGGATAGGAATATCTTTTAGTATAAATCCTTAGATAGACTCTAAAGAGAATACTTATAAGAGTAAGATAATTTAGGATATTACTTTCTTAGGAAATATTTATTTATATTTCTTTAGTATTAATATCTTAAATAGTAATAAAATTAGATTTATATTTATCTTAGGTAAGGTATTTAAGTTAAATAGCTTTAAAGGTAAAAATAAATAATAATTTATTTTCCTTAATATTAATTAGGGCTAAAAAGCCTTTTTTATTACTAATTATAATATATATAGTAATAGGTTTCCTAGGATAGTATTTATTAGTCTTATAATTTTATTATTTATATTTAATTAGGAATTTAATTAATAGATCCTAGTTCTTCTTAGTAAGAGTTATAAGATAATAGCCTAGGTAAAGTAGAAAAATAATAAAATTATAAAAAATATCTAAAGTATTAATATTTTTATAGAACTAAATAAAGGTAAATATAATAATATTAGAAATTATATTATATTTATTAAGATTTATAACTAGGATTAGGGAAATCCTAATAAGTTTAGCTATATTTATAAGGATAATATATTTATTAGCTTTCTTTTAGTAAATATAAAGAAAATTTATAAGATTATTAGCTATATTCTTATTAATAAAAATTATAAATTAAGAATATAGCTAGATAATCTAATAAAATATAATTTCCTTATTAGTTTTTATTTTATAGATAATAATAATAAAAAAAAGGAAAATAATTTAATATAAAAATAAATTATATAATATAATTTTTTAAATAATTAAAATATATTATATTTTTATTAGGATATATTTCTAAAGAATAAAAGTAATATTATACTTATAAATAGTAAAAATAAGAGTTCCTAGGATTAGGAATAATATTTACTTAACTAAAGTAAAAAAAGAAAAGCTATTATTAATAATCTTAGCTAGGCTAATCTTAATAGGCTTAGGAATAATAAATATAAGATAGTCTAGGAATTTACTATATATATAATTAGTAAAGCTTTTAAGATTATTATATTCTTTAGTAATTATAATAAGTTCCTAGGCTTTCTCCTAAGTAGGCTTATAAGGTTATTTCTTAGCTAGGATATATTATATAGTCTAGGCTAATAGTATAATAAGTTCCCTAGAGCTAATATAGGTTTTAGTATAGTCTTCTAGGTTAAGGGTAATTAGCTTATTTATATTAATAATTACTATAGGGATAGGTTTTACCTTTAAAACTTCTTAGTATAGGTATTATAAGAAGTAATAAAAAGAGCTATATTTAGATTAGGGATATAAACTTTATTAAGGCTCTTTTCCTTAGATTTTAGCTTATTATTAAATATAAGGACTTTCTTATTAAAGGATTTAGGGTCTTTATTATTTATATCTCTTAAAATATATATATTTATTAGATAATAATAGTAATATATTTCTTTATAAGAATATATATACCTATTAGCTAGATTATATTTATTAATATAAATTTATACTTTATAATTAGTATATAATTTAAAGTACTTTTTATATTATTTTTAAAAGTAATAAAAATAATTTTTAGCTAGAATCTATTAATTATTCCTATAAAGCTCTAAGGCCTATATATACTCTTTATACTTTAACTAGGATAATTTACTTTAGATTAGATTATTAAATAACTAGTAGAATATAATATCTTTTTTAGGGTATTTTATAGTTAATTTTAGAGAGAACTAAAAGTACTCTTTCCTAGGTATAGTATAGTAATAGGATAATTAAATAAGAGTAAAGATTATTAGGGTTTATATACTAGGATAAGAGTGTGTATATATAAGAAAAAATAAATAGTAAATCCTAGGAATTTTATATAGGGTTATTATATTTATTGGCTTATTATTATTTATTTTTTAGTATATTATTATAATAGTTTTAATTTTATATAAGTGATTTCTTAATAGTCTATTATTTTCTAGGGATTTCTTATTAGTTCCTTTTAGCTTTTTTTAGTTTAGTAATTTTTAGTATTATGATTTTTAGCTTAATAATAGGGTTTCTTAGGATAATAGTAGTATTATTAGGTATAGTAGGATATAAGATTATTATCCCTTCTTATTTTTTCTTATTCTTATTATTTTTATAGTCTAAGTATATATTACTCCTAGGGAATCCTTAGTTCTTTTTATTAAGTATCTTTTATAAGTATTATTAGTTTAATTATAGATTAGGTAATATTTTTTAGTTATTCTTATTCTCTTTTTAATAGTATTTTAGGTTAGGGTTTCTTTACTATAGTCTATTTATTTTTTTGTTTATTAGTATTTTATACTAATATATTTACTTTCCTAGATTTAAGGTTTTAAGGTATTAATTCTTTATTACTTTTTTATATTCTAATAATAAGGGTATCTAATTATTACTTCTTCTTATAAAATTCTCTAATAATATTTAATATATTAATAGCTTTCTCTTTAAGCTAAAGATTATAATTATTAGGATATTCTTTCTAAACTATTATATATTTATTTTAATTATAATATTCTTTTTTTATTATTTTATAGTTAATAATATAATCTATTTTCTAATACTAATACTTATCTTTTTATAAGTATAATTAGGTAAAATTATTTATTTATATAGCCCTTAGTCTTTCCTTAGGCTTTTTAGCTAATAATAGGTAGGCTATAAATATTATAAAATATATATTTAGGTTATTCTATATCTTAAGTTAATATATTATATACTTAATATATTTTATAATTTTATATAAACTAATTCTTTTTTCTTTAAGCTTAGCTATTTAGTTATTAATTACTAAGTAGCTATTCTTAGAGAGTTCTAGCTATACTTAGTCTCCTTCCTTAAATTTTATAAATTAATACTTTTTATTATATCTTTCTTTTATAGCTATTTATATTTATATAATAAAGAGTTTTATTTACTTATAAAATACCTTAGTATTTTATAAGATAATAAAATACCTAAAATAATATCTATTATTATCTATTTATTAGCTAATTATTAATTTACTAAGGGATATTTTAATAATAATAATATATAAATTATTTAAGAAAAATTATATAAATAATAATACTTTTATCTATAGTTCCTTAGGATAATTTACTATAAAATATTAAAAGATAATCTCTATAGTTTAATTTTATTACTTAGAAAGTCTATTTATTTATAAGTAATAAATAATTAAAAATAAAAGAAAAGTTCTAAATATTCTTTATAATTCCTACTATAGATCTAATATAAACTTTTAATCTTAATCTAAAATAATAACTTTAAAAATACCCTAGTTCTTTCTAAGTAGCTCTAGATATAATATCTAGGCCTATTATTTTATAGAATATTACTAATTCCTAAGAATAAGTAAAATTATTTAAAAGTATTTATAGGTAATTATTAAAAAACTATTAAAATATAATTTCTTAGGAATATACTCTAAATATTTAGCTTATTTAATAGTAAAATATTTTATAATAAAGTTTATAATAATAATATAAAATAGAATTAGAGGTATTTTAATAGGAATTATTTTTATTATAGATTTTTACTTATAAGATTAGTTTTAATAATAAGTATTATAATCTTTTATATATTTCTTAATAAGTTTATTTAGGTTAAATATAATATAATTTAATCTAAGCTTATAATATAATCTTTCTTTCCCTTAATAGAATTTATATTTATATATATTATAAATTAAGATTTTAGCTATTACTTTTAAAATATAAAGTTAATATTAAATTTTTTTTTTTTTTTAGATAGAGTAGTCTATTAGTATAAAAGAATAGAAATCTAAGGTATTTATTTTCTATACTTAGTTAATTTAATATACCTTTTTATTTCTTATTTTCTAGGTAGCCTTTTTTTATTAACTTAAGGAAGATAAGCTTTACTAATATTTTAGTATAATAATATATTACCTTAGTTATTATTTCTCCTTCTTATTCTAATTATAATTTACTTTCTTTAGATAGATCTTTATTATAATAAATAGATAGATAAGATAAGGTATTAGCTAGTATATTACTAATTCTAGGAATATACTATATATTAAGTAGATATTAGCTAAGATATTATAATATAATTAATAATCTTTTATTATCCTTAATATTCTAGCAGAATATAGTTTTCTAATTTACTAGGGAATATATAGCTAAGTAATTTATTAGGGTATATATAAGTTTATCTTTAGTAAAATATAATATAATTTATATTTTTCTATATAACTAAATTAATATTACTATTTCTATTTTTATTAGCTAATACCTATTTTTAGTATCCCTTAGTATATAGCTTAAGTAAATAATTAATTTTATTTTATTAGTAAAAGGCAAGAAAATCCTATTTTATTTATATAATAAGTCTAGATAATATAAAGCTTTACTTATTCCTCTTTCTTTTAAGGTATTTATTTATAAAAATAAGTCCTAATCTAAGTTAAAGTAAAAAAGGGCTATAAGCTATATTAAAGTATTTTAGATAATTTTAAAGCTATTTTTCTTCTCCTAAGTTAGTTTAAAGGTAGCTTTAGATATATAAATAGCTTCCTAGACTTTCTTTCTTTCTTTAGTATTTAGGTTTTTCTTTTCTAAAGGGGATCTATTTAGGCTATAAATTAGTATATTAAGTATTATAGCTATTTTACTAATTTAATTTATTTTTCTAGTTACTAGAGTATTTTTAGAAAGTATATTTCCTTTAAAGCTTTAATTCTCCTAGCTATATTAGTTAGTTTAGAATTATTTACTAGGAATCTAAGGAGCTCTATAGATAGGTAGCTAAGAAAGAATTTCTCTAGAAAAAGGGTAATATTTATTTCTTTAAATAGCTTGAATATTTATTTAATATATTATTAATATTCTTTCTTAGTTTATAAGAAGATAATAATATTATTTATAAATACTTTTATATATTCTTAATAATTTCTTAGGATATTATTTATAAATTATTAAATATAGGCTAATAAATTCTTAAAACCTATTAAAGCTACCTTAGATTATTCTAATTCTTAGTAATTTATTATTATAAACTAATTTTAGTACTCCCTATAAATAAGAAACTAGTAAAAGAAACTCTTAATATTAATAATAATAAAAAAGCTTTTATTTCTTAGTAGTTTTAATATATCCTTTTATAGTAATATAGGGTATATATTAGGAATAATAATATTATTTAGTGCTCTTAAGCTAATAACTACTTTTCCCTTTTCTTTACTATTAATTATTTTCTATATTATAAATATTAAGCTAATAAATAGAATTAGTTTATATATTTACTTTATTTTATCTTATTTATAGAGACTATTAAATATTTTATTTAGAAATTCCTTGCTTTTTAGATTTAATAAGTATAATTTTAAGCCTATTTTCTTCTTAAATTAATTATTAATTAGTAATACTTTTATATAATACTTTTTATTAATCTTAATAATCCTATTATCTTTCTATAGCTCTAGGAATTCCTTTATAAGGCTTTCTAGTTTATTAGCTAATCCTAGGAGTTAGTTATTAAGGTTAGCCTTATTAGCTATCTTATAACTTTTAATTTCCTTAGAATAAGCTAATCCTAGTTTTATATTTAGATTTAGTCCTTATATCTATAGGCTAGAGTCTTAGGTCTATTTCTTAATATTTTCCTTACTTAGCCTTAGAACTAGGTCTAAGTTTTTAGTAAATAGAATAGAATCTTTTTAGTATTTAGATATTAATTCCTAATTTATTTCCTTTATATAAAGAGTATTATTAATTAATATAATTCTTTTAATTCTTTAATCTTACTAAAAGTATATTAGCTTTTAAGTATTTTTAATTATATATATTATTTTAGGATATTAAGTAATTACTTTTATAGCTTTAATTATAATTAGTATAAATAAATAATCTTATTTTACTAATAATTTAATAGTTTCTATATATACTCCTTTTTCTAATTATAAGAGAATTATTATTAAGTTTATTATTTAGATCTTAATTTTATTCTTAGGGCCTTATTAGTATATTATTATAAATAAGATTATATTATATTTATTAAGTATAATTTATTACTTAAAGATTATAATATTTATATTATAAGATATATAGAATTCTATTCCTAGGATAACTCCTATTACTAGGTTTAGGAGGATCTATTTTCCTATTAATAGTTTAGTTATTATTATATATTTATTCTTTTCTTTAGAAAGATAAATATTAAAGTTTATTTATTTATTAGCTTTTTATTTTCTTATTTTTTCTAGAATTAGCTTAATATTCTAATTAATTCTTTTATTACTTAAGAATAATAAAATATCTTTTAATATAGCTATTTAGTTTATTCTTAAATTAAAGTATATTATTTTTTAGTATATTAAATCCCTATCTTAGGTAACTTATACTTTTATATAAATATAAATTACTAGCTTAGTATAATATAATATTTTCTTATTAGAAAGATATTTAATAATTAGTAATAATTAATAGCTTAAATATTATATTATTTTTTTCTTAGTAAGTTAGCTTTTTATTACCTATTTATTATTAGTATTTAAAAAGAATAAGATTTAGTTCTTAACTTAGTTATAAGAAATAGTTTCTTAGATTATACTAAAGAATTTTATTTATTAATTTCTTTTAGGATATTATTTTTATTAATAAAGTCTTTCTTAGGGGATTCTTTCTTATTATTATTATCTTCTTAATTAATATAAAATAATTTTTTTATTTATTTTTACTTAAGTAAATTCTTTTATTTTTATTAGTAATTCTTTTTCCTATTATTTATTTAATATTAGAATTATTAAATTCCTTCTAAGGCTACTCCTTTTATAAGTATATTAGAAGTAGCCTTACTAGGAGGGCTATTATTTTAGGTATTTTCTAAGGGGTTCCTTACTTAGGGCTTATAAGGACTATATTAGCTTTTATAAGAGTAACTTCTTAGTATATTACCTAAGGAGTACTAAGATTATAGTCCTTAGGTATAAACTATCTATTAACTAGGTATAGGTATTATTCCTTTTCTATTATTTCTAAATTAGGGGTCTTAGCTAGGGATTAGAATTATATATATATATTCTTTTTCTTAGGTAAATTATTCTCTTTTTTAGTAGATAGTATATAGTATCTATTGGGTCTACTTAATAGTATACTAATAGAGCTTACTTATACCTTGCCTAGAGTTTTCCTTCTTATAAGAAGATTCCCTTTAAGGGGCTTAGTTTTTAGGGTATATCTTTATTTCTTATTATTAATATAGGCTATTATTTATAATATTAGGCTATAGTAAATAATATACTAAAAATTAAAATCTAATTCTTTAGCTAGAAATAGGAATATTACCTATAAGTATAAATCTAATTTCCTATATCTAGTATAAACTAAATATTAATTTAAAATATAAATAGCTTTAGCTTAGCTTTATAGATTAGCTGCCTAATTATATATATTAATTTTAATAGCTATATCTTAGATAGTATATTAAGTATTTTTAAATATTTTTATAGCTATATTTATTCTAAGGTAAAATCTCTTTCTTAGGGCTATTTTCTAAAAATTAAGCTTATTATCTAGGTTCCTTTAAATTACTAATTTTTCCTTTATTATATATTTACTAAACTATTTATATATAGCTCTTATTATAAGATCCTTAATCCTTAAAAATAATATTTTTCTTTATTTACTTTCTTAGTAAATATATTATTTAATATTAGCTATAAAGCCTTTTATTATAAGCTAAAATTATTTAATTTCTTTTATATAATAGTCCTAGGGCTATTCTTTATTAATTAGAGCTAAATTAAAATATTTTATATTTTTTTCCCTAAAATAAAAGTTATTTAGAAAATTATTCTAATTATTCATTTATCTTCTTAGGAAATAGAAATAAGCTTATTTAAATTATCTTTTTTTAAAATATAAATTATTATTAAAATTAAAGCTAAAACTAAAGAAAAAGTTTAAAGGGTATTTATTATACTTAATAAATATTTTTCTTTATATATATTATTTTCCTTTAGATTTATATTTCTTAGACTTCTTTAAACTAGGTACCTTTTTTTAGGTAATTTCCTTAAATTAGGCTAATTCTTAAATAAGAATTTCCCTTATTATATAGATAATAAAGATATAGATATTCTCTTCTAAGGATTTACTATTAAATAGTAATTCCTTAGTTACTAAGGTATTCCTAGTATAGGGCATATTAGTATTTTATTCCTAGGTTTCTTAAGAAATTCTAGGGCTAGGAATACTAAAGCTATTAATTTCCTTAATTATTAGGAAGGATTCTTTATTTAATTATAATAATAGGATTAGCTTAGTATCATATTAATTACTTATCCTACTTTCCCTATCTTTAGTATTATTTACTATTATATATTAAAAAGGAGTTTTTAGATTACTTAGGAAATCCCCTAAGGGTTCTTTCTATATTAGCCTTATTAGATAAAGTATTTTATCTTTCTATTTAAAGGATTATACTTACTTAAATAAGGACTATTATAAGGCTTAGTATCCTTTATTTTACTTTTATAGCTTTAATTATTATTATATCTTTTCTTAGGTAATCTATAAGTTAGAAATAATTAGATAATAGCTAATTAATACTTAATATAATTTATACTTATTAGATAGAAAAGAATATAATTCTTTTTTTATAGTATAATATTAAAATAATATAATTTTTTATTTTCTTACCTCTTTTTCTTAGTATAAAATTAATATATTTTAATTACTAAAGATAGTTTAGTAATTAAATTATTCTCTAAGTATAATTAATAGTTAGTAATCTAGCTTAGGTTCTATTCCTATATATTTAAGGTAATCTAATAAGTATAAAAGTAAATAATAAAAGTAATTATTATTATTTATTATAGATAATTTTATAAAGAAAATAAAATATTACTTATTTTACCTTTTATAATAATAAATAATATAAAAAATATAATACCTTTATATTAATTATAATAAAGATATTATATTAATAAAATAAGAAAACTAAATATTAAAATACTTAATAAATAGAAATAATAATAATAATTTATTTAATAAAAAAATCTACTCTTTTTTCTTTTTTTTTACTACTTTCCCTTTTTATAATTTAAAAGAATTCTCTCTAGGAATTCCCTATAGAAATTCCCTAGAAAGTATTTTCTTAGGAGGAATTCTCTAGGAAATCTTATTTTAAGCTTTCTAAGGAATTTCTTCTAAGATATTTATAGGAATTCTATTAAAACTTCCTATTTTTAATAAATAGCTTTCTTTTATAAGGTAATTTTTTTAGTTTATTTTTTAGTAAAATCTAATATTTTTTTTTTATTTAAACTATAAAAGTTAAGTAAATAGTTAGTTTTATTAGCTAGTAATAACTTATTAGTAATAAGATATCTTTAGTAAGATAAAAAATAAAAGATAGGAATTTCTATAGGAATTCCTTGGGTATATTTAATAGATATTCTTAGGATTAAGATTTTATAGGAATTCCTAGGGTAGTTTTAATATATAAAGTATTAGGGGTTTTTTATAATATTATTATTATTATTATCTTAAAATAGCCTAAAGCTAGTAAATATAATACTTTTATTATTATTAAGCTAAGTAGTTTAGTTTATTATAATAATTAGTTTTATAATATAATAAGCTTTTTCTTAGGCCTAAGAAAATAACTTTTTTATTTATTAACTAAGAATATTATTATATTACTTTTAGTTAGTCTTAAGATTATAATATTAAGCTTAGTTATTAGTTTCTTTTATTAATTATAAATAAACATACATTTAATTTCCTAGATATTTAAAATCTAGCCTAAATTACTAATTTTCTATGACTTTTTAAACTATTTTATATAGTATTTATTAGTAACCTTTATACTTACTCTTAGACCTATTCTTATTATGGTTTTTAATATAAGTTATAATATCTATTATCCTTTCTAGCTATTTATTATATTTATTATTATATACTAATTTTCCTTGACTTTTTAGACTATCTTACATAGTATCTATTAATAACCTCTATATTACTTTTTAGCCCTACTTTTATTATTATAATTCTTAATAAACCTTATAATATCTATAGTCCTTTCTAGCTACTAATTATACTAGCTATTATTAATATCTTCTAAGAACCTTTCTTCTTCTAGCTTTATATCTTTAAACTTACTTAAAATATACTTATTTATTATTTTATTAATCTTTATATACTTCTTTTAAATAAAATCTTTATTATTAATATTAATATTATTCTTTTAAAATAATTAAAACTTAAAATTAATAATTTTTATCTTTTAAAATAATATAAAATTAATAATTTTAATCTTAGATAATATAAATAGCTTATATTAAGGGAAGATCTATTTAAAGTATTTAATTAGGTTAATAGGGTATTTAGTATAAAGCTTATTATTAGTATATTTTATAGTAAATAGGTATAAAGGATTATAAAGAATATAATATTTAAAATATAGTCTAGATTTAATTAATTTTTATAATATTAGAAGTAAGCTAGAATATATTAATCTTAGTATAGTAAGAAAGCTATTTTAAATATTAGGATAGGTCTAATAGAGTTTATTATCTTTAATATTAAAAGGGTATTAAGATTATAAAATAT
>PGGA01000002.1:41513-56611 GCA_004380915.1 Calonectria pseudonaviculata
TATTAATATTAATATTATTCTTTTAAAATAATTAAAACTTAAAATTAATAATTTTTATCTTTTAAAATAATATAAAATTAATAATTTTAATCTTAGATAATATAAATAGCTTATATTAAGGGAAGATCTATTTAAAGTATTTAATTAGGTTAATAGGGTATTTAGTATAAAGCTTATTATTAGTATATTTTATAGTAAATAGGTATAAAGGATTATAAAGAATATAATATTTAAAATATAGTCTAGATTTAATTAATTTTTATAATATTAGAAGTAAGCTAGAATATATTAATCTTAGTATAGTAAGAAAGCTATTTTAAATATTAGGATAGGTCTAATAGAGTTTATTATCTTTAATATTAAAAGGGTATTAAGATTATAAAATATATAAAGTTAATTATTCTATTAGTTAGGGTAAAAAGAGATTAATATTATAATTATTTAATACTAATTATATTTGCTCCTAGAATTACCTAGTTAAGCCTCCTATGTACATTTTAATTAAATATAAATTAAGAATAATTAAGTTTAAATTATATCTTAAATATTATATTCTTTATAAACCCTTATATTTATTTACTATAAAATATACTAATAGTAAGCTTTATATTAAATACCCTTTTAACCTAGTTAAATACTTTAAATAGATCCTTTCTTAATATAAGCTATTTATACTATCTAAGAATAAAATTACTAACCTTATATTATTTCTTTAAGCTCTAATTACTTTAAAAATATATTAATATTAATAATAAAGATTTTATTTAAAAGAAATATATAAAGATTAATAAAATAATAAATAAATATATTTTAGGTAAAAATAAAAATATAAAGCTAAAAAAAGAAAGATTCTTAGAAAATATTAATAATAGCTAATATAAATAATAGCTGGAAAGAACTATAAATACTATAAGATTTATTAAGAACTATAATAATAAAAGTAAGGCTAAAAAGAAATATAACGATTAATAAATTTATATTTTAATTACTGTTTTTTTTTTTTAATATTTCCTTTATTTTTTGTTTAAAAAAAACCCTTTTAATTTACTTAATATAACCTATAAATGGAATATATTACTAATTAAATTTTATAAGGAGTAGTAGGAGCTCTTTTTATTATAATTATTCTAGTTATAATTATTGCCTATAAAAACCCTAGTAGGGAAAAATGACTAGTTATAATAACCCTTTTTTACCTATTCCCTGGGCTAGGGGCTAGTACAGGGAATTAAACCCTAGTGTCTATGAAAAACACAGTATACTAACTACTATACTATACTACCTTAATTACTTTATATTATCTCTATCTACTATCTAGCTATAATATAATAATCTTTTATTATTTATAAACTAGATTTATTAATTATAAATAAATAAACTTTTAATTTCTTAGATATTTAAAATTTAGCCTAGATTATTAATTTTCTATAACTTTTTAATAATTTTTATACTTACTTTTAGACCTATTTTTATTATAATCTTTAATATAAATTATAATATTTATTATCCTTTCTAGCTACTTATTATATTTATTATTATTAATTTCTCTAATAAAAGCTTTTTATATTTTAATTATCTTCTTAAATATTATTTTATTTAAATATTTTATAATAATATTAAATTCCTTATATTTTCTTTAAATAAATTCTTTATTATTAATATTAAAATTATTCTTTTTAAGTATATAAAACTTAAATTTAATAAATTATATTTTTTAGAATAATTTAAGATTAATAATAAAGATTCTAAATAGCCTAAAAAGCTCTTTATTTTTAAGCTTTAATTTAAAGGTCTTAATAAGATTAGGTAAATATATAAGTTTATCTAAGATTTAAAGAGGGATTAATAAAGATATATTATCAAAGGGTTCTAGCAGCTGCTAGGGGGGGGGGTTCTTATTATATTCAGGTCTATCTCTTCTAGCTAGGTCCAGCCTATAAGGGGTTATTTATTATTATATATACATTACATAATACAGGATAATCCCTCTTCTAAGCCCAGGCTAGGCCTAAGCTAGGTTTAAATTAGGCCTTAGGCTATAAGCAAATATAATCCTTTTAGTACCTAAATAATATTCTAATATTTAAGCTTTTTATTTTATACTAAAAGGATTATATTTATAGAGAAAAAATACTATAAATAATCCCCTATTTTTCCTTTTTTCTTAAAGGGTAAGACTTATTAAAAGGATTAAGTCTTTTTTATATTATTAGCTCTTCTTAGTTCTTAGGTAATTAGATTAATTATCTACTAAATAAGGCAATAAAGAGAATCTTCTATATAATAAATATAAGAAAGTTATTATAATTCTTAGATAATTAGATTAATTACTTACTAAATAAGAATATAATATTATTTCGGTTAGTATATAAGCCTTTTATTAAGCTAGGTCTCTTAGTTTACTATATAGAAATATATCTTTTTAAGATATAAGCCTTTTATTAAACTAGATAGCTAGTTTACTATATAGATATATACCTTATTATTTAAAGTCTATCTAGTCTAATCTTAAGAAATAGCTTTTATTATAAGCTATCCTAAACTTAGACTAATTAGTATAGGTTTATCTAGGATTTAAAGAGGGATTAATAAAGATATATTATTAAAGGGTTCTAGTAGCTGCTAGGAGGGGGAGTTCTTATTGTATTTAGGTCTGTTTCTTCTAGCTAGGTTAGGCTTGTAAGGGGTTATTTATTGTTATATATATATTATATAATACAGGATAATCCCTCTTCTAAGCCTGGGCCGGGCCCAAGCCGGGTTTGAACCAGGCCTTAGGCTGTAAGTAAATATAATCCTTTTAGTGCCTAAATAACATTCCAATAAAATATTTAATATTAAGTTTATTATTAATATATTTTAAGGTAAAAGAATATAATAGATTATAAAGAATATAATATTTAAAATATAGTTTAGATTTAATTATTTTTAATAATATTAAAAGTAGGCTAGAATATATTAATCTTAGTATAAAAAGCTATCTTAAATATTAGATTAGATCTAATAGGGTTTATTATTTTTAATATTAAAAGGGTATTAAGATTATAATATTAAATAAAGTTAATTATTTTATTAATTAGAACAAAAAAAACCAATATTATAATTATTTAAATATTAATTATATCTACTCTTAGAATTGCCTAGTTAAGCCTTTTACTTGTATTTTAACTAAATATAAATATAATAATCTTTTAAAGAAAAAACCTTATACTTAGATTACTATTAATATTAAAACCTCTAAAAGATCTTTATCCCTAAATTATATTTACTCTTTAATATAAAATAAGCTACTAAGATTAGTATTTAATATAGCTAGCTAAATTAGCTTTAGATATTATTAGATTTAAACTAGCTTAGTTTATCCCTAACTAAGTTTCCTAATCTTAGTTACTAACTTAACTATACTAGTAGTATAGCTAATATATTACTAGCCCCTATAAATACTATATAAAATAGTCTAAAAAGTCTAGGAAAATTAGTAGTCTAGGCTAGATTTTAAATATCTAGGAAATTAAAAGTATATTTATTTATAATTATTAAATCTAGTTTATAATTTATATTTAATTAAAATATAAGCAGGAGGCTTAACTAGGCAATTCTAGGAGTAGAAGATATAATTAGTATTTAAATAACTATAATATTAATATCTTTTTATCCTAACTAATAGAATAATTAATTTTATTTAATATTATAATCTTAATACCCTTTTAATATTAAAAATAATAAACTCTATTAAACCTAATTTAATATTTAAAATAACTTTCCTATTATACTAAGACTAATATATTCTAGCCTACTTCTAATATTATTAAAAATAACTAAATCTAAATTATATTTTAAATATTATATTCTTTATAATTTATTATATCCTTTTATCTTAAAATATATTAATAATAAATTTTATATTAAATATTTATTTAATCTTATTAAAACCTTTAAATTAAAGCTTAAAAAGAAAGAGCTTCTTAGGCTATTTAGAACTTTTATTATTAACCTTAAATTATTCTAAAAAATATAATTTATTAAATTTAAATTCTATATATTTAAAAAGAATAATCTTAATATTAATAATAAAGAATTTATCTAAGAAAAGTATAAAAAATTTAATATTATTATAAAGAAATTAAATAAAATAATATTTAAGAAGATAATTAAAATAAAAAAAGCTTTTCTTAGAAAAGTTAATAGTAATAAATATAATAAATAGTTAAAAAGGATAATAGGTATTATAACCTATATTAAAAATTATAATAAAAATAGGTCTAAGAGTAAGTATAAAGGTTACTAAAAAGTCATAGAAAATTGGTAGTCTGGGCTAGATTTTAAATATCTAGGAAATTAAAAGCGTGTTTATAATTATTAAATCTAGTTTATAATTAATATCTCTTTTAATATATTAAATTAAATAATAAATATTTATACTAAAGATATTTTAAATAAAGCTTTTAAAGCTATTTATATATTATAAAAAATATTTAAATTAAATATTATAAATATATATTTTCTTAATTTAGCCTAAGCTTTTAATAATATATTTTCTAAAGGCTTAGAAATATTAGAATTTTATATTTATAAGTTATAATTATAATATATAATATTTACTTAAAAATTATTTAATATAATAGTTTTTTATAATGCTTTTAATAAAGATAAAGTAAAAAATTCTAATATACCTTTTCTAGGCTAATATAGGTTTTCTAGGCCTATCTTAGGACAAGGTGTAAAGGCGTGTATACCCTACCTTATACTTATAGGTAATAATAATTAACTCTTTACCTATTCCCTAGGCTAGGGGCTAGTGTAGGGAGTTAAACCCCGGTCTCTGTAAAATAACATAGCATACTAACCACTGCACTATACTACCTTATTAAATAATAATAAAGACCAATAAAGCTAATATTAAAGTTTTATAATATATAATTTAAAACTAGCCTAAGTTCTTATAAAAAGAAGTTCTTAGAGGATCTAAAAATATAAAATAATTAGCTTAATAATATAAAATAATATATAAGGAAATAAAGATTCTAGAATCTATAAATTACTATGGGATCACAATACTACAAAAATATAATAAGACCTTCTTAGTTATAGAATTACTATTTACTTTAGCCTTAGGTAAGGTCAAAAGAGGAAGGTACTAAGTATTTAGCTTAGCCTCCCTTTTTATAAGCAATAATCTAGATGCATAGGGATACAGCGCTAAAATTATTTATGTTCAATATCACTGTGAGGCTCTCAGGATTACGGTAATCCCAGAGAAAAGATCAGGCCCTACATTTCCATCATTAGGTGGGAATGGGCTTTCTGGGGCTGTAGACCATAACAGAATAAACGGTGCGGGGTCGGACACCTGCGGGGGGTGCCGGCAGCGTTGGGTAGTACGTCTATCGCTGGGCTTATCAAGAGAGGGGTATATAAGTATGTGCTGTATTTACTCACTCGTGCGGTGATTTTCCTACCCTAATTATCGAATTAGACTTCATTGCCTTTATGGCCCACCCAAAATGACTTTTAAATCAGAGGCCATCGTAGCCAGAGGCCCATTTTCAGAGGGGAAATGGGCCATAGAAGCCGTTACACTCCGCGATCTGCGTCCGGATGAGGTGCTTGTTGAAATGGTTGCATCTGGTATCTGCCATACAGACTTGCACTGTGGGAATACAGTTGATGGCCTGGGTGTTCCTGGTGTATATTACCCACGAGTCCTTGGCCATGAAGGTGAGACTGTGGCGCTTAAGTAACGAGAATAGTACCCCGTCTCGCTAATTACAACTCATCTTGCAGGATCTGGCTTTGTAGTCAATGTTGGTAGCGCAGTGACTAATGTCCAGACTGGCGATGCTGTTCTCCTTTCGTTTTCTTACTGCGGGACATGCCACGTCTGCACGACGGGCCCCCGCTCCCATTGCCTCAACTTTTTCGACATCAACTTCATGGGTGAGCCAGTGTTTTCTGACGGCATCGGAGGGCGCTTTTTCGGACAATCGAGTCTGGCACGCCACTCGATTGTAAGCGATAAGTCGGTCGTAAACGTGGCAGGGCTCGGTCTCAGCAGACAAGACCTACAGATACTGGCGCCACTGGGCTGCGGATTCCAAACAGGAAGCGGAACGGTTGTCAATGTTGCCAAAGCGGGAGTGAACGATTGCATCGCCATTGCAGGCATGGGCGGGGTAGGGCTCGCTGCTGTCATCGCGGCCAAGCAGCGGGATTGTAAAGCAATTATTGGAATTGACCGGGTCGAATCTCGACTCTCGCTTGCGAAATCCCTTGGAGCGACACACGTTATCAACACGGCCAATCTTGATATGGAAGAAGTGGTTGCCAAGATAAAGGAGGCAGCAGACGGCCTGGGATCAACCATAAGTATTGACACCAGCGCACACCCGCCACTTCTGGCCGCTCAGGTTGAGGCCACCAGGTATATGGGCAAGATCATTCAGGTAGGCACTGGTATGCCTGATGCACATCTCTCAATCCACATTCAGAGCTTCATGGTCAGCGGGAAGCAATATTTCGGGGCTGTTCAAGGTCATTCAAAGACGGAGGAGTATATTCCTCAAATGATCCAGTGGTGGAAAGACGGTACTTTTCCAATGGAAAGGTTGGTCAAAATCTTCGAGTACTCAAACTTTGGAGGAGCAATTGACGCCATGAGACGGGGTGACGTTGTTAAACCCATTATTGCATGGTGATTCATAATCGCCACATTAGCTGTAGGTTAATATATTTTTGATCATCATTCCTCGTCACCATGTACCGTTTATGAGCCCATAATACAGACCAGTTCCCGTATAACGGCCTGTCAGTTCAACCATTGCTATCGATATCTTCATTCTTTACCCCTGAAAACCTTGCAATTATATCATTTGCTATTTTAAACCTTCACAGTGTTCTTACTCACTACACCTCGAGAGAATTCCCCAAATGTGATACCCTGAACGGTGTCGACTTCGTCTCCCAAGTTGGGCTGCGTGAAGACAGCTAATGTGTTTCGTGCGACTTTCCCATTGCTCATAGAAGCCCTAACGCCTTTCACAAAGTGAGGAACAGCTTTGAACTTCCCTCTTGTGATTCGTTCGAGTGCTTCGCCAGTTTGGAAAGCGATGCAATCCCGAGGTATATTGACTCTCATAGTCTGCCCGCTCCTAGATTTAATGTAAAGCCCTCCCAAAGGATCTGGACTTGTTTCCATTTCACTTAGTACTGGCAAAGTGCCTTCAGCAATCTCCGCGGCGACATTGGGAGGAATAATTGCTGATATTTTGTTTTCGTCCACAAACATGGCAGATGTCAAAGCTGTGAGACAGCCATGATCTAAGTGAGTACCGCACCAATCGTCATCATTCCCGTCTGATGCTTGCTGTGGCTGGGGGTAATAATGCAATAACCTAGCTTTTGTCGTATTGCTCGTGCTGACAACATGCTCAATGTATCCTTTTGTGTAGCCTACAACTTCTTGCTCAGCATATCGATCGCAGGCGCGTGCAACCAGTACTGCGACGTCGATGAGTAGCCGGCAAAGATTTTCGAGACTGGACTTGAAGCCTGGCAATACATTTACTTCGGGCCAGATGTTTGGCGACAGATATTCTGGAAAGTTTTCAGGGGAGAATTCCTCAGTGGGCTTGGCGCATTCTAACAACGAATCCGTGTAAAATGCGCAATTCACATAAAACGATCCCTTGAAAGTATCGACTTGGCCATCCTTAAGTTGTTCCTTGCCCAGGGACCACCCAGTAAGATATTTAGTCGCGGGATTCTCAATCTTTTCTTTGTAAAGTATTAGTCACAAATATCTCACAGCCCTGAATATTGGAACATACCAAGCTGATCAAATGGTAAATTGCCTAGGTATGAAGCATATGACAATGTCTGGTGTCGAAGGCGAGCGAACTCTGGGGGAACATCCTTGACAACCAAAATTCCTAGCGAGTCTGGGCCAAAGGCTTCTACAAGTCGTTCGTAAGGAATAGACCCTGTATAGAAAGATGTGAGTCAGAGTAGTTGCAGAGGGCAGGTATTTACTGTACCAGTCTTGAGATCATGTAATGAAACCACGACAGGTTGAGCGACTTGAATAGCATCTGTACGCATAGCGAATATGATTGTTGAATGGAAGAACAATTGAGCGACTGTCAGCAGTGCCTTAATTCTGACCTGAAAATTGCAAATACGAACGCTGGTATTTTAACTAGCAACCAATCCAATTTTTGCAAGAAACGCCGCTCCTATTTATAATATGTCTTCATTTAGCATGGCCGCGCTTTCCCTGGGGGGGGGGGGGGGGAGACACGCGTATTAGCCCCAAATAAGACCCAGGGTAATCTTATTTTAGTCTAGTTTAGCCTAAGGCATCATACGCATCACCTGACGCCTTAGTGATGCACAAGACAGCATGACGCGACATTGTTGGAGTGTGAGGCTGTTCTAGAGGTGTTAGGAAGGCATCGACCGCGACATGTCCTTGAAACCCGACTGGTCAATTAACACGAAGAGACGGCGAAGTTAGGCCCCATGTAAATGTCATTGGTTGTCAAGTCCGAGCAGTCGGGATTGAAATCCAGATCAAAAAAGACCAGCGGGTCAGATCCAGTTGTTTAATTCATAAACTCCAGTAGGGGAAATCAGCGCCAAATCGATCGACCCTCTGCCGATTGGCTGGATTTTACGAGACCAATCAAGTCAGACCCGACACCAGCGCGCTTGAATTGTCCTCAGAGGGGGCTGTGGCATGCAATATTCGGTTGCCTATTGAAGTAATTTTCTTTTCCAATATGTTTTGTCAATGAAATGCAAGTTTGGATCTGAATGTGGGCATCATCAAGGATCTTTGGGAGGGGGGGATGTATCTAAATGTTCCCATCTGGTTGGTATTCAGTCAGGAAACAAGGTAGTTGATCCAAGATTGGAATACTTGGTTTCAGAATTTGAGCACAAATGATCATCACTATTGTTAGCCAATGACGGGATATTTGATTTTTAATTCCCTCTACTATCATCCATTGATCGCCAATTGGATTTGATGGCTCGCTAAAGGATCCAGCCGATGTGTCCTATTACACCCAACAACCTCACACACCTTTGCACGTAAATCATGAACGACTTTGAGTTTCTTGAGCACAGGGTTCCCGTGTTCGTCCGGGACAACTCTCTGATAAATCTTTGTAAAGATCTTGCTCCCTGGAGTAACATCGTCCGCTAACCAAAACCATCTCGATTCTGGAGGCACAAAACCAGACTGATCACGTCCCATTTCTTCCAACAGGACTGCGCCTAATATACCATCCATGGTAGACATAACGTTCCATGCTACCATGGAAAATGGGAGTTCGTTGAGTGCCTCAACCGCCATCATGCGAATATCATGGTTTCGACAAGTGCGGACGACTGTACATAGTGGCAAGAGTAGACCTTGGCCCAGCAGTACCGAGGTGGGACGTGGGTGAGACAAGCAATCCCGGAACAGGTTGATACATTGGGTCGTGAGGTCTCGAAACTCGGACTCAAAGGCGTCGTAGGCTAAATGTGACGAATCAAGGCAGCATGTAAGTAAGATGTGGAGTAGGAGCCAATGGATCTGGGCGATTCGCAAAGAACTTTTAGTCGGGTCGTCAATATGGGAGCCATCCTTGTGATATAATATGATGCCTTCCCACTCTTGCAACTGCATGAGAAAGGTCCGCCGGCGTCGAACCATGGGCTCGACTTGGTGAAGGGGCTCGGCGCTTTCAGCTCTAGAAGATGTACAATGGCCGACAAAGGCGACCGAGAGGGTAAAAAACCGCCCCCAAGAAATAAAAAATTCAGAGACCGATTCGCATTTGGAGCTGGGGAAAGTCAATTCTGGGTCCATCTTGAACATGTGCAGATGAGGGCGCATTGGGCGAAATAGGTGAGAAAGATGGCTCATGGCGGCTATGCACGGTAGAACATGCTCCATGTCGTTGAATTCAACATCCGCAGAGGTCTTACATGCACTACCAGCCTTATTTTCAAACAAGGTTATAAAGTCTTTGAGAATGCGGAGTCCTGAGTTAAGGAGCGTCTCAGCCGTCGTTGTTTCGCCCTGAACCAACTCGAACACCACGAGCAGCAATGTTGTTATCACCACCGTTCGCGGCGATGAAGTTGCCATCTTTTCAATCCTCTCTCTCAGAGACTTGACTGCCTTGAGATGATGGCGTAGAGCGGTCTCCCGATGCCCAGTTACGGGGTTGAGATTTGAAATGGCGGGTTTGCCCTCTGCGATTAGTCCTTGCTGGGTGCCTTCAGGAACGGCGCGGATGAGGGCGCCGACAGCAAGGATGGAATGATGGATGCTGTCATCCTGCAAACCCTCACCAATGATCAGACGTGACCAAATGGGGCTTGTGTAGTAACCGGCCATGTTTGTGGAGACTTGATGACGAAAGTAATCAAAGTAGATGCCGTCGTTGTGACTAATGGCGGGTATGCTGGATGGATTGCGAGGAATCTGCCGCAGCAAGGTAGGCCCAGTATGTCTATCACCAGAGGAAACTAGCCGCGGGGCAATTAGTCGCGGCACGGCACGCCTGGTAGCCTCGCGGCTCCTTCGCTTGTCGACAGGATCCGAATAACCTTGACACGCGACCTTGGCCAGCTCGCAGCGAGTACAAGTCGGCTTGCCCTCGTCACATTTGACATGTCGAGCCTTGCAAGTGACACAGCCGGTCCGGGCCTTGTTCCCGCCCGCTCTTCTCTTCCTCGCACTATCTGCGGAATCATCCAGCTCGGAGGGGACGACATGAGCCATACTGGATGGCCTTGGCAGAATCCACGCGCCAACGGCGTGCTTGGCCACCAAGGTGACAGGCGCACCCTGATCCATTTTCAGGTCCTCTTCGATTGGTCAGAAAATACGACATGCAATGCGGCTCGTTGGACACGTGTAAAAGAGAATCAAAGTAAGGGCAAGACATGGAAGCGCTGGGGTTCGCTGTTTGAATAAATGCAACAATCAGTTGGAAAAAACCGCCTACTCCACATCTCCGCAATATCCCCATTCACACCCTGTCCCACCAACGCAACCTCTGAATGGCTCGAGAGCTGCTCGTAACTTGCCAGCCAATCGGATAAGGCTACGAAAAGCCCGCAGCTTCCGATTTCCACAGTTTCCTCGCCTCTCCTCCACCAGGCTTGTCGGTCTAACCCCATTTTGTAAGCTCACGGGCCAAATTTGCTTCTTCTGTCATTTCCGACCAGCTTTCCTTGTCTCTACGGCCTGATAACCGATACCGATTGCTCAAGCTAGAACACTGTCTCATCACCAAACAAGCTCAAGTTGGGATATTGCACATCAAAACGATCACGACGGGTTTAATATATAATTATGTAGATAATTGTAGGGATTGAATAGTTTTGCTAAGCTTGAAATTGTTAGCATGCAGTTGTGCACATGCGTCATCGGTGAAGCAAAATGTGTTCCGTCGAGTCCCATTTTCGTCCGTCACTTGAAAGAAGTGCCATCCATGTTGCTCATACTAGCCAAGGCTCAGATCAGCCATACCGAACATCAGTCTTAAGCTCTCCAAACCAATCCTCCATCATTTTGGCCTCCTCACTAGAGGCATAATTGATGATGGTGCTTTTAGTCATGGTGTAGGCGTGGTAGGCATCAATTCCATTCTCACTTCCCAATCCGCTTGAACTCGTCGCCCCACCCCAGGGGCTACTAGGGTCGTTACGATGATGTGTATTTACCCAAACGATGCCAGCATTAACACTGTCTGAGACGCGGAATGCGCGGCTGATATCCTTTGTCCAAATCGCTGCTCCAAGCCCAAACTCACTATCATTAGCCAGGAAAAGAGCTTCGGACTCGGTTTCAAACCCTGCCACGACAATTGCCGGACCGAATGCTTCCTCTCGCCAAATTCTGCTCTGTAAGATACTATTGCTAGATGTAGAAGCAAGTAGCGTGGGTGGGTAGTAAAATCCTTTAGAAAAATCGACGTTGTCAAGTGTAGACAAGCCAAGCAATCTTTTACCACCACACAAAGCCGTGGCACGGCCGCTCGAAATTGCATCGTCAACAAGTACCTCAAGATTTGCTAGCTGCCGTTCGGATATGAGAGGACCCATTGCTGTACTAGGATTCGCGGGCGACCCCATACGATCTTGAATGCTGCGACACTTGCTGAGTAGCTTGGATGTAAAGTTTCCTAAAATGCTCATTTGGACTATAACTCGCGTGGCCGCAACGCATGTTTGGCCGCTTGCAATAAAGGCACCAAATGCTGTTCCGTTGACAGCAGCTTCCAAATCTGCGTCTTCAAAAACCACAACTGGCGCCTTTCCGCCGAGTTCAGCCGTAAGGCGAGCGAGATTATTCCCTGCAATGGAACCAATGGCTCTTCCCGAGGCAGTTCCGCCTGTAATGTCAATCTTCCTCACTAAAGAATGGCTTGTCAAAGCTTTCCCGGTCACTGTGCCGGAGCCAGGAATGACATTGAAGACACCATCAGGCAATCCGGCTAACTTGAGGATAGGGCCCAGCGCAAGACTCGTAAGCGGAGTCAGTTCGCTGGGTTTAAGAATCACTGAATTTCCAGCCGCCAAGGCAGGGGCCAGCTTTTTTACAGCAATCAATAGAGGGTGGTTGAACGGTGTAATTTGAGCGACAACCCCGAGCGGGACTCTATCGACCCAGTTGTGCAACTTTCCTGTCGTTGGTAGGACAACTCTTTCTTCTGTCCGAAGTAAAGCGGCGTAATACTTGAACCATCTAGTCAAAGATGGGACCTGAGCTCGCATCTCTCGGATAGCTCGCCCTGTTTGCTGGACTTCGAGCAAAATCAGTTGGTCCAATTCGATAGTTAACAGATCCGCTGCCTTTTCAAGGACGTCCGCCCTGGCTTGACGTGGAGAATGCGACCAGGCGCCTGATGCAAAAGAGTCTTGCGCCAGTTGAATAGCGGAATTGATGTCATCCTTTGAGCCCGTGTGACATCTACCATGACATCAGTAAAAGCCCCCCAATAATAAAAACAACCATTCTGACTTTGCGATAGCCTCTCCAGTGGCTGGGTTCGTGACGGTAAGACTAATGCACTGGTTAGACGTGGAATATTTCAGCTATGTACGCACTCGCCACTTACATTTCACCATTGCCAACGACATGCTGACCTCCGACCCATAGACGATGGGGATCCATGTTGCTAATATTGTAATAAAACACAGTAAATGGACAATATATTTGGTGCTCAACGAAAGATAACTGGGCGACCGGCGATAAAGTGAGGTAGCAAAGGTATGGTAGAAGAGGGGTTGGGTTGATGCAAGATAAGCAAAGCACAAGACAGTATTGTTAGGGTGGGGGAGATACGGATTCACTAAATACCACGTAGCTGCGCATTACCCCGCCTGTTTCATGCCTCCAAGGCTTTATTAGCATCAACGCAGAGCCTACATCTAGTGCAATTTCGTATCCGTTCGAAATGTCGAAAAAATAACAAGCTACCACATGATATCAACATGGCAAAACATTCACTTACTATTTATTGCATTACTATCTTAAATTGTCCTGCCTCGACAGTTGAATTATTATGCAAATGTGATACCTGTGACAAGCATTCAATAATTCCCAAGTGCATTATACGCCTTTATAATCTAATAAAGGTGGAGTGAAGTAGTTTTACTATATAAATTAACCTGCAAACATCAAAAACATAGGTACCCGTGGTGTTTCATGCCCAATGTTGACGTATGCTCGTCACGATAGTCTGATTTCATGAAATAATCTCCAATACCCTTTTAGACATTGAGAGAACCTTTTCCTCTTCCAATCTTCGTGCAACTAGCTGAAGACTTATTGGTAGTCCATGCATGAATTCCGAGTCAACTGCAAAGGCGTCAGTCTTGATCTGCATAATTAAACCGCCGTGACTTGCAATCATTATTAATAATCTCGCATTGAGGCCCAAGTGGCTCGTATTCGGCATCAAGTTTGTCCTAGTTCTTGTCTACCGACATGCCCGTAGCAAATGACACGCTGGCGTAATCTACAGTATTGTAGACGCCGGTATACCCAACTATACAATAGTCAGCAGTGTGCTTCAGGTTTGACGAATGCGATGCATACCATGCCGAAACTGTCCCTCTTTGACAGTATTGAATGGAATGGTAGCGCATAAAATAGCATCGATACCGGCTTTATTCCAGCGATCAAGGTATCAATTCTGAAAGGCTGCTCTCTGCAGGTGTAGCTGCCACATTTCGGCGGTACCAAGTTCTTTTGCAGCTGCAAATGCAATCATTTCTGGTCTCCAAGGCTCATTGGTACGTTTTAGCTCCTTCTCAATGGTGAGACCTCCATCCGCTACAAACATGCGGTCGAGGAGCTCAACGCCTTCTTTTTGGTCAATGGGGTCCCAATCAACGAGCTCAAAGCCTGCCTCCTCGAGCTTACGTGCAGTTTCTCGAAGGGCTCTAGCAACTGGAGGAGTAGGTCGAACTATGCCGTCGTGCCACATAACAGCGATTTTCAACTTGGTTGGAAGCTCTACGGTGCGCCAAGGAATCGGGACACATTTGGCATCTCGACGCCAAGGCTGGCCGCCGACGACAGCCTTGCTGTACATTTCTATATCCGCAAGTGTGCTAGCCATTGGTCCATTGACTGATGCCACAGCTTCCTGACCAGGCATTCCTGAGCGAGTATTCCTCACAGGAAATCGGCCAGAGGATGGACGGAGAGTAAAGATGCCAGTACAAGCAGCAGGGATGCGAAGAGAACCGCCTTGGAATTAGTCAGTACAAGGAAACATCATAAAGCTAGAACAACTAACCAATATCAGAACCAACCCCCAGTGGGCTGCCTTTCATCGTGATAAGAGCAGATTCTCCGCCAGAGCTTCCACCACTAGTAATTCTTCGGCTTCGGGGGTTTGTTGTGCGCCCAAAAACGTTATTCACCGTCTCAGCGATCATCATAGCCGTAGGAACATACGTCTTTACGTAAAACACAGCACCTGTTTCTTCCAAGAGGTGCGCAAGCGCTGAGTCGGTCTTGGCAGGGTCGTCAACATGAGAGGCAAACCCTACTGTAGCATCAAGGTCTTGGAGATTAAAATTAT
>PGGA01000002.1:56621-81321 GCA_004380915.1 Calonectria pseudonaviculata
TTTCAGTGAGATGGGAAGGCCATGTAGCGGTCCAACAGTCTCTCCCGTCCGAGCATAGTAGGCATCTCGTTCTCGAGCCGTCGCAATGGCACGGTCGAAGCAAGTTTCAGAAAGACAATTGGTCTAGAGCTTCAATTTTAGCAGATATCCATTGTATGATGATTAATTTCTGCCTACAAGTTGATGAGCAGCTACGGCCCGCTTGCAAAAGGCCCTGGTAACCTCCTCCGACTTAAGGGTTCCGATAGAGAGCCTGACAACCAATTCTGATGCACTGATAGTGGTAATGGCTATTTCCTCGGGCGTAAACCATCCTGATGTTTCTGGCCAGTCTGTAACATCGCCTTGAGATGCAGGGGGCAATAATTCGACAGGAATGAGCCACTCTCGGGGGATAGAGGCCAGTAGAGCCTTGCGCTTCCTGGCAGCGATGGCCTCCCATGATTCTGGAACAGGGTTTTTAGAAATCGCCATGATTATCGGATCGTTAATTGTGTCTGTTAAACAAGCCAGATATAAATTCTAACACAAAATCGCTATCAAGCATTTATAGGCTTATTCATCTTTCCTCGTGGACGCTTGCTGAGTTGCACCGTGTCCATTAACGGCTAGACTAACCGCGAAATACAACTGGCTTGCATTTTGCCGGGCCGTCATCTGATCTTTCGTTGGGCCGTTAGATGAGTTTCCCAATGCGGCAACCGATCAAATTGTGTCGTGTGGGGATGGATGACATTGTCATATCATGAGGGGCAATTAATCAATGTCTTATCATTGCTAAATCATGGTCATCTGAACGTATTCTTTGTAGACAATCTGATGCTTAATTTTTAATTGTGGCAAGGGCTATTTATCAAATGTGGAAATACCTTTCTAATAGGGCATTGCTTTCGAACCTTGAATTTGATCACTCCACTACATGATCACACCAACACTATATCCAGCCTCGGGATAATCTCCAGTTGTGATGATGCATTACACCAAGCCCTTCGCCTTCCACGTCTCTTCGCACCGGGCTAGACCACGACGATAGCGCGGGATACCAGTAGAATAACAGTTCATCCAGTAAGAACGCACAATGTGGCACTGTTGTATAGTGATGGCATTCATTCCAGCTAAGTATACAGGCGTGGCTAGGTGTATGTAGAACTGAGATGATGGTGGAACCGAGATAATGACCTGACACAGCCGATCAAGCGCGGACGTCAAAACCTCTTCCCTGGACCTAAGTGTACTTTGGTCGTATATCTGACTAATTATTGTTATGACGGCAGCAAATCGGTTTGCATTGGCACAATAAGCCCGGTCCTTCGCTTCTGCATCGAGATTGAGGAGTTGATTCATGGCTTGAAAGCAGAGGTCTGTAGGATTGGAAACCAAATCTCCTCTTACGGCTCGAAGATACAGATTGAATACATCAGCTGGACATCCTACCACTCTAAAAAAGCTGTCGTTGAGAATTTCAAGATGCCAGCTGTCAAATATCAAGCCCCGAGATCCCCGTACAACTGAGCCCATGACGTCAAACCATATGAGCCTCGATACAATCTCTAGGAGCCCTGGAACATTTGTTGCAAGCCTCTGTAGGTCTGATATGTCGCGACAATGGTAATCAAGCAAAGACTTGGCGCCATGAAGGTGGCATTGCCAATCTCCAAAGGCTTTTTCGAAGACATCGAAGACGGCAAAGGCTGCGATCCCCAAGATTGCGAATGGATTCGCGGTACTGAGCGCTTCGTTAAGCTCCATTAGAAGTGCTAGTCGATGCTGAGCCGCATCCGCAGACTCGGTTGCATACCAGTCACTGGGTGGAGTAGTGGGAAATCGGTCAATGCGGACCTGCATGAAGTACCGGAGACTGGCAACTAGGCGTATTGTCTTGTCCGGAAGATAGTGGCCGTCGCCAATGGTCTGTTCCTGAATTGATTCAACTTGGTGGCAAAAGGCAGCCAGGCGCTGGATAAAGCTGCTCCGATCCACATCTGGCGAGTCGCTCGATGCGGGGGACGTTGGTAAAGCTTCCCTTTCCACAACATTTCCCACCTTCAATGGTGCTCTCATTGATCCTTCAGAGGCCCTCCGCTTCGTCTTGGCGGGAGCTTCCCCAGCCCAGACGACTCTCTGCGGGTAGTCTCCGCAAGGAAGATTGGCCTGCACACACGGCAAGCAACGAGGCCTATTCAGGTCGCATTTGACACCGCGAAGCTTACATTTGCCACAGTCCCTGTCCCGACGAATCCCACGCGGCTTACCGCGTCGATTGTTGTTGGCAGGCTGCATGAACGAATGGATCCCTTTGTTAGGCCAAAAAATGCACCTGCAATATTACACTGGGAGATCAAGTCCTGGCACTAGACTGCCTACTCCAGCGGGAAGGACATCAATGGGAACAAGGGCCGACATAAATGAGGGGCTGGCTGGTGGTGATATATCTTTGGCCCGGTGCAGCCGGAGTGCAAGCAGACCTCGGGCACGAATCTTCTGCCAGCCAATCGTGAAGATTCCCCCGCAGATACGATCAACACCCGCCCGGCCTGGTGGCTTATCGACGAACCTGGGATTCAGTGTAGCAATGGAACTAGGTTGTGTTGCACTAACTAGCGAATAAACGAATATCCGGCGGGGCGATAGCACAAGCCAATATCGTGCAGCGCTAATTTTAGTGCAAGGTCAACCAACTGATGTCGTTGAGGGGTTCGGAAAGAGCGTTAAATCTTCCACCGAGGAATTTTCTTGGGCTTATTTACATTCTAAACCGTGTGGAACAGAATCTATCTCATCTCCTGCCAGTTAGGCCCATCGTAAGGAAGAATATTCGCACTAGGATTCATCCTTCTTGTATGCTTCCACCTCAATCCCAATCAACATTTGTGGAAACGCGAGACGGGAAACCCCAATTAATGTCCACACTGGACCGTGACCTGGAATGCTTTCCCTCAGTCTTTTGGCCATGTAACTGAAGGAAGCCCCGATATCAACTTGATAAGGCCTAATCGAGTATACATCTTCCCAACCTCGCAAACCGACGGTTTGAAGTACTCAGTCCACATTCTCAAATGCTAGATCAACCTAACCATTCATGCCATTAGTATCGAGCTTTCCGGTATTATCTCAACCGTCTTGAACTAAGCACTTTACAATGTTGCCCAAAACAACGGCTTAAGGATAGTGACAGGCATCGCTGTGTTTTTGACCCGGTCTTCGTGATGGCCTTTAGCCAATAGCCGATGCCATTCGTCTGAGCATTCATTTGCAGGAAGAAAGGCCCCAACTCGAAGCTGAAATTGCTACGTCTATACCATGCTACTTTATCAATATCGAATGTTTACCAATAGGGGGGAAAGCTGAGTCTGAATATCTGTTGAGTATAACAACTTGTGATCATCCAATCTAAGGCTTGTCCTGCCCTCTGACAAGCTGATCGGGAAAGGCTCTAATCGAACACCATTTACATGATACGGCTTCTGTATGAACGGCTGGCCCTGAATCAACAACAAATCCTAAAATCATTTCATATCACAGACCCATTAAGAATCGCCGAGGAACCACTTAATCTTCAAGTATAACAAACTTCACTGATGGAAATTGTTCAATGTTCAGTGAGACAGTGCATTGATTTCCTAGCAGAAGTCGCGGCCATAAGTGTGACACACTTCATCCGTACATAGGTAGGAAACTGGAGCTTAGAGTAACTTATCGCCAACTTTGAATGTACCATTCAATTAAGCCAATGGATCTCTCAATTTGATAGCAGTCGTCTGCCAAGCTATGGTATGTTCCAGGCTCAGCTTTTTGGTACCTACACAGCAGCTTATGGAGAAAGCAGATTAAATACCGATGTTAGACTAACTCTGGGAGCACCTCACCACTATCTAGCATTGTATCGACACACCTGATCCCGTTCGTATTCGCCAGTCATTTCGAGAACGAACACTTTTAAACGTGAGAATCGGGTTTAAGGATCCAATCATCTTTTTAAGTCCTCCTAGCGATTTGTTTTCGCGGTTTTGTAGTGTAAAATATAGTATAAGTTACAATAACTAAATGCTATTAAGACAGGGCGTTCTCGTTGTCATTAAGCTAGAATGAATGCTGATCAGGGGGCTTTGGGACTCTTCTTTATTGAACCACCCTAGCCTGCTTTCTCTCTGCGATCGCTGATATGAAGATCATATGCATCATAGACGTATATAATGAAGGATGTGTCGAAAACTTCTTTCTTCTCTATGTATTCTGCACCATATATCATAGCTGTACAAATTTTCAATAGGAACGAAGCTTTGCATGCTTCAGCTTTTGCATTCCGCCTTGCAACCGCAACCTTTCTCTTGTCCAAGAGTTTCGTTACATCTCTTCTAATTGATTTTGCCACAGAACCATCTAAAGCAATCTCTTTACTTATTATTCATCCAGAAACAATCACTTTAATGGCCTTCAACACTAATATCATCAAGAAAAGTGATCCATTTGGGCCGACATGACGTACTTTAGGGCTCAACGTGCCTTTGCTCGTTCGAAGCATTGAAATAGGTAGTTATATAAAATCCCCGTAATGAAGCCGAACCATTCTGCAATAGGCCTGTGCATGTCTTAGCCCGCCGAACCTAAACTGCTAAATTAGTGTAAATTTAGCATGGCTACTGCAGTCGCATCCGAGCGTCCCCTATTAAAAACTATGAAACAAAGTCAAATCAGCTTTGACGAAATGCCTGATCAGCCCCCCGCCCCCCCCCGTTGTCGTTAGCTAAGAAAATAAAGTCAAAAAAATAAATTCATCATAGGCCCATGAAAATTAGTTCAGCCATGATACTTCTGAAAGTGTCTGAGCGTTTGGTGCACCAAGACGCCTTTGAATCCCCCGTGTTGATCCACCGCGCAAAATATTGTAGACGAAGCTCTGTGCACTTCACTTCCCCTGGCTCGAGCTACACTGCCAACTCAGCCCTGAGTTTGAAGCCACGATACATTGTTGGATTCACTTTTTCCAATCATGATGCAATTGGTTACGTCAGTAACTAAGCCATGCTCCAAAACAAGCATTGATGCAATGCGATTCTCAGTCTGTGCTAAACTTTGGCATGTAGCGCAGAATTTTTCACAACTTCGCACAATATTTATAAGGTTGACCATCTCCCCGATTGCTTTTAAATATCACTAGCAAACCCAGTCACACTTTTCTAATAGTCCATCACTATTATACAAACCAAACTACTGTCCTTCGATATTTAATCATCAAAATGAAGTCTTTCACTTTCTTCGCCACAATTATTGGTCTTGCGACTGCAAACCCATCGTTTGACATTAACCAGCGAGGCTTTCGAGAAGTGAGTATTGCATTGCAGTGCTCATAGTCCAATACTAATCAATTCTTGTAGCCGGTATGGGCGTGGCATACAAAATTCCTAGGCTATTAGGATGGAGCACTGATTAATATCCTAGGCATGGGAGGGATCATTCTGCATTCGCAGTGCTATGGATCCAAACCTCGTTATTGATCTTGAGAGGAGCGACCCTCAAGGAAATCTTATTGCTCAGTACTGTGCTCCTGCCATCTCAAAACTATTGATTCCACAGATTGGTGTCGTACTAACTAAGATTGCAGCACCTACCATGGTGGACAGAATCAAAAATGGACCAGGCAGCAGAAGAATGACGGTTCATCTGGTTTCTCAAACGTCGCAACAAATACATGGATTACGTCTTCTGGTAATATCAAGTACACAAGTCAAGCGATTCAATCTAATATACCTCGTGATAGGGTTAAACGGCAACCAGCTGTCATGCACACGCGGTTTTGGCTTCAAAGACCCAATGATGGGTTGGGGTGTGTATCAAAATGACGATGGGACGATGTGAGTTTGTTTTTATATCTTCTCTTCTACTTCCATATTCTAACATAACCAAGTGGTATTAAGAGTGTACGCGATGAAAATTTGGTGGTGGACCTAGAAAATGCGAATACTGTGTCAGGTTCGCGAATTATTCTCTACCAGTATAATGGAGGCGACAATCAGAAATGGACAATCGACCCCAGCTGTTAATCCAAGTCATTTTTGGGTCCTATTAATGCCCGATGATTTAAGTCAATGTGGCTTCTTGTTACTCTGCAACGCTATGTAATTGTACACAAGAGACCCTCCACGGAAAAGTGTCAATAATTGATTCCGTTTACTAAGTACTCCACGTTGAAGATATCACTTAGATTTAAAACAATTATTTGGTAAGTTTCGCATATTTGTGAATAAGATGCATTCAAATTAAATTATCGTATCAAAACTCTTGACGCGAGTAAAACAACCTGGCCCAGATAGGGTTCGAGCACGTAGCTTGCCTGTCGGAATCGGTCCAATAGGCCGACTATCAATCACTCTACAACACTCTCAACTCGCACATGCCGATATTCGTGCAGAAGAAACATCACTTTATTTTCCGCCTGTGGCTTTCGGGGTCACTGATACAACCCCGTCTACCTCGCGAAGAAGATAGGGAAAGCAGACATGTGAAGTTCTTCAACCGAGGCATCTCTGTACATCTCAGAATCAGCTCTACTCCAACCTATAGAATATTTATTCATAGCTCCGGTGCCTGTACAATACTGATCATAGAATCGAATCCTGCCTCCTATTATGTCGTAGTTTATTAGAGCCTATGCTCTGACGCGTGATTTTTTGGGTCTCTTGTTTTCGAGAATACTTGAGGCAAACTGCGCCGCTAAGATATACATTATTGGTCGCAATTGGAAAACGCTGGAGGGGGCAACCCAAAAATTAGTTAGTTGAGAGATTCCGTTATTTGTTGCACTGATTGAATATACTATAGACGTATGGCCGTATTTCCCCCCTGCCGGTGACATGACGCCCAACGAGTCTCCTAGCGAATGCATCGAGTATGTCCGCGATTGATGGAGGCGCTTGTCCCTCCATACCTAGTCGTTCTATAGACAACTAGCCTCATAGAACTAGCCAATTCCATGCCTCTAGAATTCATCAAAGAGAGTACCACTTATATGCTTGACGCAAAAGCTGGACCTAGTCGAGCTCCTCTAGAGGCGTCTCGGGTCCAGGGTAACTCCTTTTCCCCGCCAGTAACAACTTGCAATCAATGAATTTAATATACATAGGCTATAATATATACATGTTTTTAACATTTGAATCGGTTATATCTAGTTATCAAATTGAATCATAAATCTATGGAGATCGCAGTAATGATTTTCATTAAAAATAACGAGATGCCAGTATATAATCATGCATTTCTCACACCGACTGAGACTGTCTACATTGACTGACATGATGTAGCATCAGATCCGCCCACCCACTGTTGAATTTCTGGTATAGCAATGTACCCACCCGGCCCATTTGTCTATTGAAGCTTAGTTTCTATGGTAGTATATGACACTTCGGCAGTATTATACCGTCTCCACCATGTCTGAGATCACAATAGCGACAGTTAACGCTAGACATTCCCATTGGACTTGAATTACAGCGTTCCTCATAATTCAAAAGCCGCCAATGGTCATAGTAACATGAGAAGTACAGATAATTCGCATAGTCGTTAAATTGAATGGTGTATGACCTCTAATACTAGCAATATTATCATTTCATGGTATATGTTCGAAATCTGTGAAGAGTGATGCAATCCCAGGTTCATATGACGATATTGCAGCCAGCTGTTAGCCACACAAGTTCATTTGTGCCAAAACGGACATAATCGTTACAGTTAAATCCGTAAGTCAAGGTTATTATGCCTATCGACGCATGTATTTGGCGTCACGGGAATGTCTCAAGCTCCACCTAATACTGCCTCTTATGTCTGTTGATGCTGTCAACGGGCTGAACTCCATATTTTTCCCGTTCGCAATTGCGGTGAGAGATAATGTTTGCGTAATGGCATAACCATAATGCTCACTTCCCACAAATAATTGAAGAGTGGTACATCCGTAAGACCGCGGAAAGCTGTAGATTATCAATCCCGTCTTGATTCATCATGGACCAGACATCAACGACCGGCTGGGCGGAATCACAACACGGGATACGGCCGGCCCCAAAGCTAGGCGATCGTGATGCAGGCGAATGCTTACGTTGCCAATCTGCTTGGAAGCTCTGCTATTCTTGGTATCATGCAGGATGGTCATTTGGTTGTCACTCAATATAATTGGCTGTCGTCAATTTTCTATCTGGGGTATCTGATAGTAGAATGGCCACAAAAGTTGGCGCTGCGGAAACTTCTAGTTGCACGATGGCAACTTGATTGTATGGTGAAACTGAACTTCTTGGCACGGCGTACTTGGCTTATATATTGATTCTTTTTAGGGGAGCCATCATATTGTTTCATATTCCTTGCCATAACTTTGCCTCCCTCTGTTGCAGAGATGCTGCTAGGCATCACTATTGGATAGTTATCCAAAGCATTGGTTACTTCTTCAAACCCTAGGTCAAGTTTAATGTATTCAGACTTCAGGGTTCCTAAGAAACAGCTGTCCTAATAACCAATTCGCGGAGCCTATTAAGATCAGCTGTCCAATTAGTTCACCGTTGACTTAAAATAGGTCGGTTAATCCACTGGCCTAAATAGCTGCAAACCTTGGTTACAAAATTAAGGTTAAACTGCCCTATTTCAGCAGAAGACTATGCATCATAGTAGTTACAAATATGCATAAAGCCGGCCGGGTCAAGTCACCTACACAACAACCTTTATTAAATAGGCAAATTGTACAGCTAAAGCCACGGCCATTAGCATCGATGTCCGCAGATTCCATCCATTTTATTGTCTAAAAATTGCACTCTAAGGCACAAGAGATTGCCTTATCTATTGTTTCAATTGATGCCTTTGTATTGATATTTACTATGGAAAAACACTAGATAAAAATACTACTCGATAACTTGCCTCCTTATTTGTCGTGCGATTCCTACTTGGTTTGGCTAAGGCGTGCATTGTCCTGTCAATTCTCATCATTTTATCCATTTTATCCATTTTCTTCACATACGATGAAAAAGCAGTCCTAATGCCTCTTATGTAGGGTTGCGGGAACTCAAGTCCGATTACTTCGGGACTTCCTTCCTTTGATATTCTCTTCACAAACACGGGCAACCTTGCGCCCTGGAAATGACTCATGGTTAAGCCCGATGGATCAATTGCGTGATAAGGCTTAATTCTGTTGCAGTCATTACTGGCACTGTCACTGTGATACACGATGTTCTTGTTAGGATATTCTTTCCGGGGAGTCATGTTACGGCCCACTTTCTACCCCTGGAGGAACGTGCCAAGTCCGTCATCCGCATTGAATCAAATTGATCTAGAATAGAACATTAGCGCTTCAAGAAATACCAGTTTATCGAAGCTATCAAAGATCCCAAGACGTGGCTATCCTTTCTTCATGCCTAGTCGCAAGAGCTGGCGAACAAGTTGACAAACCAGTATTCACTAATCATCAAGTCCTTTGGTTTCACAACACTACTTGGCTGTATCAACGGTGTTACGGCGTTAATATCTCTCGGGGCTGCGGACTTGATTCTCGCCAAAACTAAGAACTGCAGGGCATGGCTCTCTGCAATCGCATACATACCGCCTATAGTGAGTTGCATCATGTTGTTGACGCTTCCCTGGTATAATAGATGGGGTCTTCTCACTGCCATCTGGATCAGTGCAATCGGAGGAATCCCTTGTGCCGTTGTAATGATCTGGGCATCGAACTGATCTGCCGGTCATACTAAGAAAACAGCAGTGATTGCCCTGTACCATGTTGGAACGGGCTAGGCAATATTCTGTCACCCCAACTATTCCAATCACAATATGCACCTCGTTACTTGGTGACATGGGTTGTTATTCTTGGCGTGGCTTGCGTGCTACCTACTATTGTGCTATGCTTGAGATGGTAGTTGAAAAGTGAGAACAAGAGGCGGGACATGCTTGACAGGCAAGGTCTTATCCGAGATACAGGAATCGTAGAGCACTTGGACGAGCATGGGGAGGGAACGGAAGAAATTGTTGATCCTGGGCAACTTGGTCTAACGGATCGAGAAAACCTCGCATTGTAAGTCCTAGTTGTGTCCTTAGAGGATCAACACCAATTGACTTCTGCACAGTCGTTATGATTTGTAGCCCCACTCGCTGGGAAAGCACACTCTCGACAAAACCACAGCGGGCTTTGTCCAACAGATTTAAAAGAACCAGCCCATGAGTCCACCCGCCAAACCGTCCTCAAAAGCATAGGGTCGCATAGTTTGCCGGAATTTTTAATATGGGTAGAAATAGACGCTTCAAAAAAAAATTATTTTACGCATCCGGCTTGGGGTGGTGAATGTCGGCGACACAAATTGATAATATAATGCGACGGTTTACAGCAACAGGAAAATTTAGAGACAGATAAATAGCAGCCTACAAGAAAATGTCAAATCTTGGATTAGTTGTAGCCTCACTAAATTTACGGGCCCTTCTCATTTCACTGAGCCACTGCAATTGTGCTAGCGCGACACATGACTCGGGATGTGGTCCCAGTGGCGCAGACAGAACACGAGATACGAAGTGTTCCAGGCCTGTTTTTAGCATGCAAAGGTGCCTTAAATTCGATGCGTCGCCGTGCCAGCCCCCCCATCACGATTATCCGGTTCTTTCGTAACTCTTTAGTCCATTTTCACTCTCGTACAAAAACTCTATAACTACAATGCCCTTTCCAGCAATTGATGAAGTCTCAACGCGCCAAGCATTCCCGACTACCATATGGGAATTGGAACCCCATCAACGTGGGTTGTTGGAAGTTACATCTGGAAAAATCGGCCCGCATAAAGTCAGCTGGGAAGTTCACGGCAATGGTCCCATCAAAATCATCGTACGTTTTGTTGTTCTTGTTACCGCTCTTATCCTGAAGGATGCCAGCCTGAACTCGACCGACTTTTAAGGCCACGTCTAACCTGTTATTCAGTTGATTGGAGGTCTTGGTGTCACCAAATCTGACTTTCAAAATCAGACCTTATACTTCGGACACGAAAAGGGAACCGATTATTCACTCTTGCTGGTCGACAATCTCGGAATGGGGGATTCCGGCCACCCGTTTTCATTGTCTGGTTATACGACCTCGGAGATGGCTCAAGATACCATAGATGTTGCTGACCATCTGGGATGGACTGATTCCAGATCACTTCACGTTGGCGGCGGCAGCATGGGTGGAATGATAACCCAACACGTGGGTTATCTGGTACCGGACAGGATCGCCAGTTTGAGCCTTTGGTCCACCAGCGCCAAGATAGAGAATACAGGTCCTTGGACGGACTTTGTAACGCGGGCTGTCGATGCTCTACGTCCGAAATCTCTAGAAAAAGACATTCATGATACTGCGATTGGTTGCTTCCCGTTGTCCTGGCTAGAAGGACTTGACGAAGCAGAGGTTCCCAACAATAACACACCCAAATGTCAAGTTCCTCAAGGGGGATACAAGAAGTTTGAAACAAATTATGAGAGATGGGCTGCGCAAGAAACAATAAAAAGTAGAAAGGGACACTTTCCAAGGACTGGCTTCTGGATGCAGGTGATGGCCGCCAGTGGTCACAAACTAAACGCCCAACAGCTGAAAAGGCTGGCCGATGGTGTAGGTAGAGAGAGGATCATGGTTATTCATGGCCGCGATGATAAAATGATGTCTCTGGAGCTGGGCGAGAGGCTGATCAATGGTATCAACCCGGGAAAGCAGTTTGTTGTAGAGGGATTAGGCCATGCGCCGGTTCAAGAACGACCCAGGTGGTTTAATTTGGTATTGGAAGAGCATATTGCCAGCAGTGCAAAAGGATCATCATTGTTGGAGTCGGTGGTGGGTTGACGCTTCCCGCTTAACCGAGCTCGCCTGTTGGTGATTTATCTGAAAGAGGAGAGGACGGTGCCCGTCATCAAAGATATTTGTCAAAACAGGCGTTCATCGCGCGAGATAGTTAGTAAAGTATCCTGGCGGGATCTCTCACCCAATAATAATTGATGAGCACTTTTTGGTGGGAAATATCTACGGTTACCGGGTCAAGGAAAACATCTCAGAATGTATTCAATAGACAAATGCTGAGATAAGTATGCATAAAAATACATATTCGGTTTTTTTTTTCAGCGTAATCCAGCGACGTTGACCTCGGTGAGCCCACGCCGACTCCTCCTTTCAAATTTCACGCCACGTCAATTCTTGGTTACAGGCGAGAATCGTTCATGGAGATCAATTTAGTTAGTGTGAGATTTGGTGATTTGGTGGGGCGTTATCCGCCAAACACAACGGGCAAGTGTCATTTGTGCCCTGTATTTCTATTGGAAAACCAATGGCCTGTTCTTCTCTCTTCACTTCGACGTGTTCTTCACTTAATCTTTGTTTCACCCGTAATCAATTTCTCTCGCTCACGTTGGATCACACAAAATTGACACATACGCCCACCAAGTCCTTGTCCAGCCGACAGAGTCACCAAGATGCTGTCCTTCCTCCGCGCTGCAGACCCGCCCCGCACCAATAATGCAACCAACAATCCCATCATCTACGAAAAAGGTCGCTCGGCGGTGAACTTTCGAGCACCTGGGTCTGAATTCATCATGACGCACCGCATTCCGCCTACGACTATTGAGCATGGCGGCTCCATCGTTGCGCCGCCTCATCACTACCATGTGTACCAGGACGAGTACTTCCGTGTCCAGTCGGGTATCGGCAATTTCTACAGGGGGTTTGACAAGACGCCCTTTGCAGTCCTGTCGGGCAGCGAAGGTGCCCAGCACACGGCATCAGTCAAGGCCGGTGAGTTTCACAAATTCGAGAACGCCAGTCAGGCCGAGGACCTTGTTGTCGACATTCACCTGACACCCGAGTCCTACGAGAATGAACAGCGGTTTTTTCGCAACTTCTTCGGCTACCTTGATGATTGCCGCAACACAAACAGGGCGCCTAATCTATTTCAACTGCTTGTCATGCTCCATTCTGCCGACACCCCCGTCGCTATCCCAATGCCGTGGGGCTGGCTGTCGCGCCTCGTCAGCCGTCTCTTTACAGCGGGGGGTGCGCTCATAGGCCGCTGGCTTCTGGGGTTCAGAGCCAGCTATCCCGAATATTACGATGAAGCCAAGACCAGGTAGAGTAGCTGACTACCCAAACTCGGCAATCGACCAATGAGATTTAGAGAAATGTACTAAAAATGGCGTTGGACAACTCTGTCGATGAGAAAAAATAGCGCTGAGGGGAGTTGCAAAGGGCTCCATGATACCAAGGGTGTTATCCGACAAGGGCTGGGCGGCAATCGGAAAACACCCCGTCAGCCGGTAAATAGTCAAGTAAGATAAGGCAGTGAATCCATCGGTGAGAAATTTCTTGGACGTTTTGTGCCGTTTTTGTGACAAAATTGCAGCGTTGCGTCCATTGATTGAATTCGTTCATCCTCAATTACTCCAAAATCACCACTGGCGAGTAGCTGATTTGTGGTTCGCAGTCCCCTCGGCGTAATGACGGCTGCATCCTGGACATCAATCCCCTGGGCAGTAGTGCCTGGTGACACCACTGTCGAAAGCGAAGCCAGCATATTGGGTTGGCATAAGCGGCGTGTCCCATACGCAGGAGAAGACAGCACATATTTGCAAACAGTAGACATATGGGTTCCGGCATCTGGAGTCAACCCATCAGCACCATTAGACGCCAATACACTTCCCCAGCGACCAGGTCCTTGGCTTGTTTACATCCACGGTGGCGCCTGGCGTGATCCTCTCGTGGATTCTTCTTCATTTGACAAAGTGGCCATTGGCCTCCTAAAGGCTGCCGTTGGATCCGAAGCCATTCCCGTGACTGGTATCGCATCACTCAATTACCGCCTATCACCTCACCCCAGTCACTCAACCAACCCTTCTCCTCCTCGAGATGCTGAGACACCGTTGGATAATGCCCGTACCGCCCAGCATCCCGAACACATCCGCGATGTTCTTACTGGCCTAAGCTTCCTCCAAGACCTCGGCGCCGCCAACAATTACATCTTGGCGGGGCATAGCTGTGGTGCAACGCTCGCATTTCAAGCGGCAATGAATCCATCACGCTGGAAAGCGGCAGACATACCTTTCAAAAAGCCGCGAGGGCTAGTAGGACTAAATGGATTGTATGATCTAACCGCTTTCATGAAGCACCCGGACGAATCCCACAAGGCCTTGGTTGCGCTCTACGAGGCATTTACCCATGGTGCGTTTGGTGAGGATGAAAAGGTCTGGGAAGCAGTGTGTCCGACAGCAATCAATGATTGGCAAGCTGAGTGGCCAGAAGGCGAACGAGTTTTTCTTGTGCAAAGCAAAAGCGACAGTCTTGTTCCATACTCTCAGCTGGAAATTATGAGGCAATGCCTGAGGAATTCGCACGGTTCGCCATTGACTATCGCTGAGATGCCTGCAACCGGCGACCACAATGAATTGTGGCAACACGGGGAAGAGCTCCTCAATATCTTAAAAAACGTCCTTGTGTATCAGAAATCAATAAAATCATTAAAATATATCTAGTGAATCTAATTGTGCTGATGAATTGTCTATTCTCTATTGTATAATTACTCAGCGAACCTGATGAAGAGCAAAACGGCGTGCTGGAGAAAGCCGCTTGGGCCAAAGCCTCGTCTAGCGGACAGGAACAACCAGCGAACATTGCACCTTGCGTAAGAAAACTTCCAATTTTGTGATTCCAAAATCCTCGCAAGGCTAGGGCAGAGGTTTGCGATTCTCCGCATCGCGTGTGGATACGGATTTGGATAGATTTTCGCGGCATTGCACGCGCATGCTTTTTGAATGCTTCACAAATGATTCAAGAATTGTCGCACTTACTGGCCGAACAACAGGGCTGGCTGTGGCAAGGGTGTTGACGGAATTGTGGACCTAGACTTGATTCCGATATCTCCCCTCATTATTCCGTCCACAACATGCAGACCTGATCCCTGACCGCCTCTGCAACACTTATTCTGGCCAGCTTATTGCAAAACACCCCGTACGAAATGACGATGGAAATAGTCGACGACGACTACGTCCTTCTCTCGCGGGGAGATGCGGTTGATCTTGATCTCCCTTCGTCCAACGCCACTGAAACACCCCCGCTTCTCCCCAGCATTAGCGAGATTGTTGACAATTTGGCCCCGCAGTTCTGGCCGATAAACAAAAAAATCCATGATAATCCAGAGCTAAAGTTTCGCGAGCATGTTGCCCATGATGCTCTGACGGGCTATATGGAGTCGCAAAATGGTTGGAAGGTAACCCCTTCCGCCTATGGCATGGGAACTGCTTGGGTGGCTTCGTTTGATAGTGGAAGGCCTGGCTCTGTCGTTTCATTCAACGTAGAAATGGGTAAGGTGCATCTGAATGACACTTCTACGAATCTTGACAAATATGCTCATTCTACTTAGATGCCCTGCCTGGCATTGGTCATGCCTGCGGGCACAACCTCATCGCCACCGCCTCAGTCCTCGGTGCCGTTGCCGTTTCCGAGTTGATGAAGCAGAGGCCGGAGCTTGCTGGAAAGGTGGTCGTATTTGGGACACCGGCAGAAGAAGGTGCGGCTTGTTTTCGACCCCAGTGATGTCTTGTTAATCATGTTTAGGCGGGGGTGGCAAAATTAAGCTGTTGGAGGCTGGGGCCTACTCTGACCACCAAGTCGACATCAGTCTGATTTCGCACCCAGACGCCGCTATAAACGCCGCGTTGATGAAAACCACGGCTACATATGGCTTCAAGGCCGAGTACTTTGGCCGAGAAGCCCATGCGGCCGCGAACCCGTGGTTGGGAATAAATGCCCTTGACGCCCTGGTATCGGCCTATAACAATATCTCAGTACTGCGACAGCAGACTATGCCAGATGACATTATCCAGGGTTATTTTTCACATGGCGGTAGGGCCGCCAATATAATTCATGCATACGCCTCCGGAATATTTAGTGTTCGAGCTCAGAATCGCACCCGACTGGAGCAGCTAAAGGGTAAAGTGGAAGCATGTTTCCAAGCTGGGGCCGTAGCAACGGGCGCAAAGCTCGTCCTCACACCTAGGGGAGGTTACAAAGATCATATTGCTAACCGCATCTTGGCCCAATCTTATACGAAACACTTTAATGCTCTGGGTCCCCCGGATGAAATCGCGGTAGATCAAGATAAGGACGAAGCCAGAGGAACCATAAGTGCAAGCACCGACCAAGGAGATGTCAGCTATGCGATCCCAAGCTTGAGTCCTCTTTTCGCCATTACCCCCGGACCCAACGGCATGGGACCCCATAACCCCGAGTTCGCACAGGCTGCAGGAACCAAGGATGCTTTCGAAAAGGCCGCCAGGGTTGCCAAGGCCCTGGCCGGCGTAGCGGTAGATGTTCTGTTGGACCGTCAATTGCTGAGTGAAGTGAAACAAAAATGGCGAGACGATGTAATCAAAGCTTCTGGGCAATCTGAAGACATGTGGTACGATAGCTAAAATATTGATCACAATGGGATAGGAGCAAGGATATACTCTTGACCCTTTTTTTTCTTTCAGACATGGCTAGTGATTAGATAGTAGTAGGGCTGAACTTGTCATATTTTGAGCAACGAAAACACTCAAGTCCAGATCCGAACTGTCTTATCAGGGGAACCCGAAGAAAGTAGGTGCTTAGCTGGAAAAAATGTTAGTTCATACGCTATACCCGGGTGGCCTTGGAGATTTCGAGCGCAGATTCCTTTATCATCCCACACATGCATGTGGCCATTTCCTAAATAAACAATTGGGTTCGCTCTACCCTTCTATTCGGGTATTTGGATGCAGGTGCTGCCGGTTTAGTCTAGTCATCTGATTAAGTGGTGGCTGTACATATTTGTTGCCAGTGTGTCCCCTGCCAACATTGCAACTGGAACGGCTGCAATCCACACGGCCACGGTACTATTATACACACCCGAGAATAGGTGCTGGCCATTTGATGAGAATGAGAATGTTCGAATATAGGGTTGGATGCCATCATGTGTGAAGACTGCATTTTCAGTATGTTCAACCTTCTAGGCAAGTCACCATCTGGTGATAAGGTAGTACCCCGGATAGATGCTCTCTTATCTTTCAGTTTCTTCACACACAGGTCACTTCTAACGTCTCAAACTTCAATTTTACTCTCTTCTCCATTTTTCATCATGCTAAACGCATAGTCCTACTGCAAGTCTTCGGATTCCGCCAATAATATAACTACTCCAACCGAGTTGCCAAAAATGAAGCGACCTTATAGAATGAGCTGAGGAAGATACATCTCATATTTTGACTATTTTATTAAATGAAACTGACGCGAGTCGTTGGCCATTGTGTGAGAAGGCAACTGAAGTAATAATATCACCACGGCCTTCGAGTGTCTGGTTCATCTTAGTATAGTAAACAGTACGGCTTTCTTTCCACTCTTCTTTTTTACCAATTTGGAATATCTGAATAGTGAGGATGCTTGACCATCTGGGCTTTTCGATAATGGTCGATGGTATTGTAGGGGTATAGAAAATGGATCCATCAGCAATTGTCTGGTGGGGGGGTACGGGTGGGAAAACACCAGGGTTTGGTGGGCCGCAGATAGATGTATGACCTTGTCAATCTGTCATACTGCAGACGATAAGACTCTCGTTGCTATCGCAGGCTTCTAGTGTGTGCAGCATTGTCTGCGATCTTTTTTTTGTCTCATCCTCTCTCTTGCGTTTGGCTCTTCCCCGAGAACTTTTATCCAGTTGCGGCTAGCTAGCCCCCACATCCACCAGCCCCGCTGCAGTCGGACTTGGGTCTCCGTTTCTTAGCTTGTTCCTTCGTAGCCAATGGTAACAAAATTACTCAAGTTACTCAACCCTGCAAGGAAACCGGTGCCGAATACACAGGCGGCGTTCGGCCAAACAAGACGGCATGTGAATTATAAAAGGACACGACCTATCGCAGATAGCTCCGGGCTGACAAGTCTCGTTATTTCTACATCTTGCAAACATCATGGCCCCCCAACGAGTTGCTGTCAGCACTGACAAGGCGCCCAAGCCACGCCCAGGCATCTACAACCAGGCCATTATCGCAAATGGCTTTGTCTACACATCCGGCATGACGGCAAAAGATCTCGTTACGGGTGCCATTATCGGGGGAACCATTGATGACCGCACCGTGAGCATCATTCAACCCGCCAGCCAACATATTCTAACCCATGCGTTCAGCATCGATGCATCCAAAGCCTAGGCGCTATCCTTGAAGCAGCCGGATCGAGTCTGGAAGACGTCATCGAGGTCAACCTATATCTAACAAGCCTTGAAGATTTTGATAGAGTAAATGCCATTTATAAGACATATTGGGGCGAAGTAAAGCCTGCCAGAACGTAATGTTTTTACCTCCCAGCATTCAGCACAACCTTTCTTTGACATTCTAATATCTACTAGTTGTATTATTGTCAAAAATCTTCCTGGAGACACCGATATCGAGATCAAATGCGTTGGATTGGTGGTAAAGGAACAGCCTACTAGTAAGCTGTAAATACGTATCTAGCATTAATACGAATTTCTATGCAATGAGAAACTCCTTCATATTGATCCTTGTGCACTGTTCGAAATGCCATCCGATCCTTCCAATACATACAATAATCCACCTTTATTACCATTCGTAAAAATGATATCCAAATCTTCGTCTTTTCTCACCGCTCTTATGATAGAGGTCGTAGCCCACGTTTGAGAATTTGTAACTCCACTGCCCTATGGTACTGAGTCCTTTTGAGCGCAAGGCAATTATGAGAATTATCCCAGTACTTCTCCAGTTAAACGTATTCCAGGGTGTGCGGGGAAGAATAGTGCTTCATATATGAGAAGTACATAAATAGAAGAATAGGAAATGCAAAAGTAGTTGCATTACTCCGTAGAAAGCCGTAATCAAGAGACTTATGAAGTATTTCGAAATGAATACATGCATACTGATCAGTAATTTTGTACCATTCTTTAGGAATAAAGTATTGATCATTGCACCATCCCTGTGCATAAAAAAACTTATAAGTCACGTTTTCAAAATCCATTTTTATTAGATTATATTGCGCTTCAGCATGGTATCTGATGCGGCATGCCCGCCATGACAAGAATGGGGGTTTCCAGCATCAACGTTGTACACACCAGGCCACCTGGTTCCGGTAACCCCTGTATCATTTGAATGCGAGAGTGTCAGGGAATGTCTCGTTTATCTTTTCTTGTACACATATACCATCGTTGTCGTAATCTGCATGCCACCATTCTTGACATGGGAAAATAACAAACCCTGGCATGGGACTGGCGTCAATACTTGTGAAGTATGTCATCATTATCAAGGCACCAATTAATTGATGCGTGAACCCATTAGGGAGCTATGGTCTGTGGTGCCAATACCTTACTTGATGGTGATGATAGATAGGTACCAGCACCTTTCGTTTCTCATATATATCACAACCTGTTTTATAACCCTACCATTAGTCCAACCTACCCCTACTGGTACCAAGACAACATTTGTCCCTTACCCAAATCTTAAGGAATAATATTTTTCTTCTTACCTAAGCTCTTTCCTGCTAACCTTTTACTGTGTAAGCCGGGTTACACTTTCGGACCTTATCTATTGATATTTTTAAATGATTTTCAGCTGCAATTAGCCTTGCCCGGACAAAGGTCCTAGATAGAAGGTATGGTAAATATTCGCGAATATTAGATACTATCGTCAATCGAGAATATTTACCCGCGCGGCACATAAATAATACCAAAAGCAACACCATAAGACGCGATACATGTATAATGCATTTTGTTTAAAATAATCATTTTGTTACGTGCTGGAAATAGCTATTATTGTGTACAAGATAGAGGCTGCCGCAGGCTACCTCTAGCTGCCCTAGTTAACAGCCCTAGCTGCAGTTGAGGGTTTTGGCTAGGAAAGGCTCTGCTAGGCTAGGATAGGATAGGATAGCCCTAGAAGACTAGGATCCTAGGAGTAACTCTTAGACCGGTGAAACTGGGCTATAAAAGGCTGCCTTTGGCAGCTCTTAAAGTAGACAATAATAATGCCTATCTCATCTCTAAATATACCATAACACAGGTGTATAGCCATGACTTTAGCTGCTTTGAAAAGCTCCAGGCTATTAAGACCAAGTTTAATCCTAATAATACATTTGATTCTATGCTTCCCTCGCAAATGCCTGTGGCTGGAGGTGAAATACCAGTGATTGTCTGAGGGGAAGGTGAAAGAGCTGGATATATAGAAATAGAAAGCACTGTTTGCAGGTAAAATGCCTCAGTGCGAGCAGCCTTAACCAGACTTTAAAGATATATGTGATCTGTATTTTTTTTGTAATAAATCATGCCAAGTTATATAATAAAACCTTCCCTTCAATAAACAATTCTACTGTTCTTAGTCGGCTTAACACTTTGTTACCCTGCCATTTAGTGTGTCTCTTCTAGCTAGAAAAAACACCCATAGCCTTGAAATCTTATTAATTTCCTTAGATATTAGACACGGATAGCATTAATTTCAATCCTGTTACCAAATTTTCTCCTGATAGTATTTATATTCTGCTGAGAAGTTCTATAGTATAACCGTATTAGAATTAATGCTTCATTTCTATGCAATATTCAGATAGTTATAACAAGCATACCTAAAGGAGAAGATAGGAAATCTGCTAGGAGTAGTATCAACTGTCCGTTGATTGAGGACATTCTCGAGAAACCTATTCAGACATCACATGGTCAGACATTATAACAAATGTATATATTATAAAACTTGCCTTTCAAGCTCGTCCACATCAACACCCTCGGTAGGTCGAACACTGACTGAAAGCTGCACCATGCATTTTTGTCAGCATTTATGACAACGTGGAAGCCATTTGAATTATTTTTTGAATAACATTAACTAACCTGACTCATGTTGAGCGTAATTGAAGGGACGAGTAGGTGATGTTGATGTTGATGTTGATGTTGATGTTGATGTTGATAGTGAAAAAGATTGATTTTAAACGGGGGAACAATCCAAGTCTTTATACTAAAGTATTCTTCATTTGTACTTTCCACGATCAACAGTTAGTCATTATCATCTACGTTCGCAGGTCAGATTAGGCCGTTATGCACCAAACAGCCACGTCTCATTCGACCTTAAGCGGCTACGTGGTCGCAGACACGACCGAACGGCTCACTTGGAACGCCTGTACACGTCAGCCCAAGGTCAGGAGTCTAATATCACTGGTGACCGAGCGGTAAACTGCGGTTCCAATCATTGTGACGTGTCTTCCGACACTTCATCAATCGCTTAGCAGGAGTGGGGACTCAAAACGCCACTTGGGGAGTTGAAGCGAGCCGAAGCACTGACTCGAGTAACCAATGATCAGCCCCTGAGGTTACATAAAATAGTGGGGGCCTTGTTGTGAGGCGGTTCATACCAGCCTATCAACAATAAGCATCTGAGTTTTCCCCCTTTTTAGGTTAGCTTCAAGCCTCACTTACCTAACACGCCAGATCCTAAAACAAAATGAAGAGATTTACCGTCGAACCAGGGGTCAACGTCAGTCATACCAAAACACCCCTCAACAAGACACGATAACGAATTCCAAAAAAATACGTCATGTTTTGATTGATTATACTACTGCACAGGCGAAACTAACAACTTGATGCATTAAAATAATGCAAAGTTGATTTTTATTGAGATAAATTATAGTGGAACCAAGCGACAGTACCATGGCCGCTTTATAGTACATAAATCCGCTAGTACAAAGGAGCTCCCCGATTCCCGTATTATTGACATCGTTATTCATCTAAATGCGCATTCTTTGTCTAAACCTTGTGAGTTCTATTATCCTTCGCCAGGGCAACCTCGACGTCATGCAAGAAGCGCCTTCCCATGGGTAGACTTCCCTTATCTATTAATAACTACATACTCCCGGATTGATATTCCCCATTCCAGTTCATAAATCAAACTATTTATATATCATTTTAAAGTTACTACTGACATGGGGTGGAGTTAAATGTGATGCAAACACACTCCAAGCCCAGAATAACAAGAGGCTCTGTTGGATTGGACTGTGGGAGGAAATGTGACATAGAAACCGACCAAAGTAAAGTAAAATAAAACAAAGCACCCAAAGTAGCCGGGGTCAAATAAACAACATAAACATCATTGAGGCTATTCACTGTATCAGTCACTCAAAAGGAAAGCCTATTAGCTGAGCCAAAATCTATGAATTTAAACAGATTTGGGCTTTGTCCTTGGTGTTGCAATTAACGGACCTTTATCACTAAGTCTAATATTACAGCCGGACTACCTATTAGCCTAAATCTTCTCTGCCTACCCTGTACAATTGCTCACACTCATTATCCCCAACACACTACCACAGCCCAAATCTTTGGCCAACCACTTTTCCAAAGATCTCCAGAACACGTGTCCAGCCCCAGATAGGGCGGCTTACAAGGGCGTTAAAACCTACATGGGTGTGCCCTATATACCAATGAAATATCTGTTTGTTCTACTCCCCACTCCTTGACTATGAGTCTACGGTTGAGTTACTAGCACAAAACCTAAACCACCGAGACAAAAAGATTCAATGTACTCAGTGAACTAATTATCATATGACCTAGACCTGAATTTCTCTACATGTTAGCTGAATCACTGATATCGACAGAAGTCTAGACATTAAAAGCAAGGCCAATGTCCAGTGATGATAGCTAGACTTGACTCATTCATAAAGGTACTTTCATCAAGGTACTGTGGGTTAAGTTGAGCTTGTAGTATTCAATTGTCATTAGCAACCCTTATAACATTATGTGGAGATACTTGGAACTCCTAGGGAATAATAAAAAAATGAACGCATAATTGGCGCCAATACAGCATAAGACATATTTTAATACGCGTTGGTTACCTTCAAATGATCTGACCTATCCACTTATTCATCTACTTTTGCTTTAAAAGACACAGCATAGATAGTTGCTAAATATATGCATACATAGACTAACTATATCTCTTATTCCCGCAAACCATTATTTTTACTTCAATACTAGAAATATTAGTAAGCTTTACCTCCCGCAAGCTTCACTAGTTCAGGAAAAATGGGAGTCCCTAGCCTATCATAGGACCCCAACCTCTTGTTGCTGGGAACCCATCAGTACCACAGCCATATGGAGTTCCAATTGTAATATCATTCAATCCTTTGTAGCCCTTGAAATACAGCCACGGGTTGAGGAAACCAGAGGTGACTTTCCAGCCGCGATAAGGGCGTCGTTGACAAGAGAAATGATACCGGATGTTAGTGGGGTGCTAGCACTGGCACCACTGATTACACCTTTAATACTGTTCCAAAAGTACGAAAGTAGAAACCTAGCGCTGAGATATCAGGGTATCCTTGCCCCTTCTAATTGTATAACCCGTTATACTTCCCGTCTAGATTCTTAATGTACTTCTTCACTTCGTTTTTCTGGTATTCTGGCGTGGAAAAATAGTTGCTGAAACCGCAGCCAGATGACCAATTTCCATGGTAAACCCCATCAGATCCGGTAAATTCAGGACGCCAGGACACCACTTCTGGAGAGAATTCCTTCGTGGCACCAACTGCAGTGACATAAGGACACTAATCATATTAGCATTATCATTCTACTGCAGTGAAGAGAAGCTTGAATTGGCTCGAAACTGATAGGCTATTGCAAGTGAAAATAACGTACAGACGGAGGGAATTTGGGCAGGAATTTGGTTGTATGCTTGCCATCGTTGCTTATACACTCGGACGTATCAAAGGAGCCGACTCCATAGTCTCCACTTGAAAACAATAGAGAGGTTCCTTGAGCATCAACAGCTGCAAACTGTTTGTATACACGTTGCGCGTAAGGATGGTGAATGGTTTGTTTATTATCATAGTACGAAGTGGAAATGACCGGAGGAATGGACTTTTGGTTGAAAAGCCAGTTAACCCAAACAAGGTAAGGCTCATTGGGGTTATCAGTTGTTGAAGCGCTGGGGTTGAATGGGGGGCTTTAACAATTGTTGGATCCCTAAATCCTGGGCCAAAGGGTTTCAAAACCTTTACCTGCCGCCGGTGGCGAAACTGGTGATGGGAGTACCCCAGTTGATTCCAGCAATAGCTTGAATATCCAAATTGGCTTCCTTGTAGCCACCATTCTCTAGATCATCTGCGGGTAGGGGAGTGTCGCCTGGCCCATCAGCAACTACCAATTGCTTGAATGTCTTGGAGATAAAGGCAGCAGCAGGGCGAAACATGGATAGAAATAGAGATAAATCTGTACTGATGGGATGCTCGCCCAGGTAGTTGGAGAAACTGACTTTATTCTTCTTAGTAGCCTGAACTTTGTAGCCCTTTGTCTTGTACAAGTTCATTGACATCTTCGTGGGTAAGATGCTTGCCATAGCTAGGATGGTTAGGATGCGACACTGATTGGTCAATTAGATACTGTTTAAAAAAAACCTTTTCAAGATAAACAGTCTTTACCTTTATAAAGACGCCTCTTGAGCTTGTTAAAATCGCCTTGTTTTACCCCAATCTGCAATTCAATGTGACTAGCAGGAGCGCGGTCAAGCTTCTGCCACCTCTTGGGGATGAAATGTGTCTCCTTGACTTGATTGATATAAGCTTCGGGCGCGCGTAGGCATTACATTTGCAGCCTGCGCGGCGAGAGTAGAAACGATGAGAGCAAACCAAACCATGATGCCAAGAAACTGTGCTTAATGGCGCGGCTAGCGAGATTAAACGTGAGATTTGATATTCGTAGTTACAGCTATTGATATT
>PGGA01000002.1:81331-145098 GCA_004380915.1 Calonectria pseudonaviculata
GTAGTAACAAGGTCACGTGTAGCCCGGAAAATAAATATTCCAAGAAAAATCCTTGCATTTGCTTAGCAAAAGATTAGCTTAAAAATAATTTCTCCTTTACATTACCATAGACAGCAGCATAAGACTGCTATTAATAGGAGCAAAAGGCTGCTACTGACTGCAGCAAAAGGCTGCTACTAACTGCAGCAAAAGGCTACTACTAACTGCAGCGAAAGGCTGCTACTGACTGCAGCGAAAGGCTGCTACTAACCGTTTTTGGTTAGCTTTTGTAATTATTAAGGAGAGAAAAGGAAATAATTTTTCTTTCTGAGAGAAATTTTCAGCTACACGTGACCTTGTTACTACGAATATCAATAGCTGTAACTACGAATATCAAATCTCTTAAACGTGGAGACAAGCCAAGGACCGCCGTTGCTTAGCGTTTCTTACTTAAATTCTGATGGCAGGTCATGACGATTAGCATCATCACTGGAAGCTCCGGCTCGCAGTATCTTAGCGGAAGTGTTAGTTTCGACTGCATCGACATATTGAACTGAGGTGGCTATAATGTGAAGTAACAGCTGGATGTGGCCACCTTACAGCCACTAGAAGACTACTCATATGACCCCAAGCGTGATTATGTGATTATTTGGGGTTTCAATTCTTAGTATAACCTTACTCTATTTAGTCAAATGTACATGCGCTTTCTTTTTTAACCCAAATTACACTGCAAAACGTAAACCGTGGTTCGGTTAACATTCCCTCTTACTTCATCGGCCAAGGGCTTGGGACATTCGAAACATCTCGCCCAGCCGATCCACTCATTTTCTATAATTGAAAGTGTGAGAGTTGATGTTAATTGTAGTCACTTGCCAAGTTTTACCTCCATCCGGTGTGTTAAAACCGAAAGAGGTGGCCTCTGTAAGGACTAGAGTGTCAGAAAACGAGGAATCAGCTTCATTTAGAATATTCTTGGTATCGAGATATTCTACATTAGTAAGTTATGTGCAGCGGTACTCGGGCGGATATTGACCTACGGTAAGCTGCTGTGGTTCCAGAACACCCGTCGTCTTGGCATTCAACGGCAATACCCCATCCCTAAGCTTGTCCAGAGGCTGCAATATTTGTTTAAAAAGGTACTGAGAACAAGTTCCCAAAAGAAATACTCGCATGTGGAAAGAGTGGACACGACTGTGTCACCAACAGTTATAGTCTGGTCGTACTTTCTGGTCGAGTTATTGTATTTGTCTGGTTGTATGTGAGATTCCGTGAGATTCTGTGAGTAAAGTTGTCTTTAAAACTCACAGTACATTGTCAACTAGTCAGTCACCAGCTGAAGCAGGAATGCTTTACAAAATCTTTCAAAATCTCTATTAATATATCAAGCATTGGAAGTCAATATTGTGAACATGATGCCGACATCGCCGTAATTGCAGACCGGGTTCTTGACTTGTAGGATGAGCTCATCTACCTAGCAAAGATAATCCCATCCACAAGTTTCGAACACGACAAGATAGTAACAAATGTTCTCAGTGCCCGAGAATTAGGCACACTAGGTCGATATAAAAATGGCAAGGTGGCCCTGAGTCACAGTGAAACTGTCGTATTGCCAACCGGTAAGAAGCTGTGGGAAGATTTTCCGTATCTGGCAGAGAACTAGTACGATTTTGGGACAAATGATTCTTCCCGAATTTCTGCCACCAAACGCCAAAGCCTCTCAACAATTACTGCTAAACTCTGTTCATCCAGCGTCCGTCCGACAGATTTAAATTCAAGCGCCCTTTGGCTCTTCCGTTAGACACTGGAAACTGAAAGACCTTACATCACACCATCCAACGGTGTTGGCGAAGACCTACTACTCCCTCCCCTCGATAGAACTCATCACTGCTTGCCTAGAACGGTTGACTTATGCGAACTTCAAACTGGCAAAGCTTTGCGTCGGTGACGATGTTGTTCCTTCCCAAGCCAAACCCCAGGACAGCCTCCTGGTTCCACTCGAATTGCTTGCATCAGAGGCAGACGCATCAAATGAAAAATGTAGCTTGTTCAGGTGGCTGTTTTGGAGATCGCGATTTGGGAAACTCTATCGTCATGAGAATGTACAGATATCTCAAACGGCAAGAAAGTGTTTTGAGCTCATGATATCGGCCGGACGCTTACTGGGAATTGATATCCCGGGCGAAAAGCAGTTTATGGAGCGTACCTTCCAGGCCCTTGATGGGGAGCTGGCTGCGAGAGGTAAACCTGGTTGCATCGGTCTGGGGGACATTGAGATTGACCCAAACTGGATTGACGAGAAACTTCAAAAATAACTAATTTAATGTAGCACGCTATCAATTCCAAATACATCATTAGTATTTAACAAGTGGCAGGTTTTAACACCACGTGCCCCATGCAGCTCTTCCGCAATGTCATATCAAACGCCGATACCTATGGCTTAATTCTCGTCACAAGGTGGGGGAAAATGCTTGGGTTTTCCTTGTCCATGCGAACTGGGTCTTATTTTTATTTTATGTACAGTATTAGTCTTTTTCTCTCCGGCCTCTTTCGGCTAACCTAATCTATTCTACTTACGCAAAGAACTTCTCCACAGCAGCGGTAAACTGCTTGGCGTCCTGAAAAGGGGCGAAGTGGCTGACTCCAGGCAGGATCTCAATCTGGCTGCCAGGGATAGCAGCGTGGAGCTTGGCTGGGACCTCCAGGTTGATGGCCTCCTCGTGCTCGGCTCCAACGATGATGACCTTGCTGCCATCAATGGAACCCAGCTGGGCATTGGTGAACTGGGGCAGGGTAGCCTCCATGGTGGAAACCTTGGCGGCGAAGGTGCTGAAGTTGGCGGAAGGCTGCAGAGTAGCGTACTCGGCCCTGCAGCGGGAGACAAACTCGGCAAAGATTGCTGTGCCGGCAAAGGTAGAGTTGGTGTCCTCGGGCTTGGTACCACCGCCAAAGACGAAGGCCTTGTTGATGGGGTCTGCGAGGGAAGGGTTGATGAGGGCGGTGAGGGTGGTCATGGCACCATCGGACCAACCGACAACGTTGTACTTGGTAACGCCAGCGGTGGTAAGCTGGACGTGAATATCATGCGCCATCTGTTCGTAGGTGAAGACGTCATCGGCGGCAAAGGTTGAACGGCCGTGGCCTCGGCGGTCAACGGCAATGACATAGTGACCGTTGGCAACAAGGCCAGAAATGACGTCTCCAAAGTAGGCAGAGTAGCCAAGACCACCGTGGTCCATGACAATGGGAATTCCACCAGCCTGCTCGTTGTACTTCTGCATCCATAGGTTCACTCCATTGATGGGTGTAGTCTCAGTTAAGATAGGGGATGGCAGGTTGGGGGTTGGGGGGAGTGTCTGCCAGACAGGGGTATTGGCGCGGATGGCAAGGCCATTGACTCCGCTAGCAAGAGCTAGGCCGGCAACGAATGAAGCGAACATTGTGATTTGATGTCGAGTGCTGAGAAAGGGAGACTAGTTGGCACAGATGATCAGGAATGGATAGTATTGATCGGCGGCGGATGTCACTGACGTTTAAATATATTTGCATCTTCGAAGAGCCGCAGACTGCATGCCAAGCTGCCAACTTCCAACCCTCGGCTTCTCCGGCATCCCCGAAAAAGTCAAATACTTCGAAACTCAAGCATTGCCGGGGGGGAAGGCCGGCCTGACAACTAGGAGCCTCTGGGCGGACTGTGCACGGACAATGACGCCTCTTATTGGCTCCATCTTGTCCTGTTCGCATGATGCCACGGCCAACAGCCAACGTAATAGTAAGATTACTACCCGTTGGCATTGTGGGGCTTGACCGCTCGCCAACCTCTACGAGGTTAGTCATAAAAATGCAATATAGCCATATTAATCTAATATAATAGACCTAGCCTTATATAAGCTATAAAATTAACTATTTTTCGATTATAAGCTTTTAGACTTCTATCTATAGTTATTTTTTAGTCTAAAAATATATAAATAATAGATTTTAAAAGCCATAGAATAGCTAAAAATAATTATATTAATAAAAACTATAGAAATTATATTTTTTAGGCTTAATTAAGCTATCTAGCTTAAGGGGCCTGCTTTTGGCTATTATATTTAATTCTATTAATTATATATTCCTTCTAATCTTTTCTTTGCCTATTAATTATATATTTACTTTAGGCCCTTATAACTTTCTTATAATTACTTTCCCTTAATATTATAATAGGTAGATATAATATTATAATATTATTATTATTAGTATTATTAAGGAGCTTAAGGGATAGTATAAATAGTAATAAGGTTATTTCTAAAGGTATTTCTAATATAGGAATTACCTTATTTTTAAGTTTCTTAAGCCTAATAAGCTTTATATTATTATTATTATTATCTTAAAAGGCCCTTATACTTATAAAATAAATCTTATTATTATTATTAAGCTAAGTATTTTAATTTATTATAATAATTAGTCTTAGGGCTTAGGTAGCTTATTCTTAGGCTTTATAAAAGAAAGAGGTAGGTTTTTAGCTAAAGTAGTTATTATATGCTTTTTAATTTACTTTTAGGGATAAATATTATATAAGGATACTAGGATATAGTGCTACTATAGCTAAATATAGCATAAGACCCACTTAGTTAAATAAGAGATTTTAGTAAGTATTTAAAAAATACTTACTAAGTTAAAGTCTATATAATATAATAAGATCTATTTAATTATCTTTCTATCTACCCTAATTAATAACCCTTATAATTCTTTAATTTTTATACTTACCTAAATAACTAATATAAATAATAAAATAAAAGAATAATAAATAATTATAATAAATCCCCCCTAAATATATACTAAGCTAGTAATTTATATAATATATTCCTAGGAATATACCTTTTACTAGAATAGCCTAATATAATAAAAGACTAATTAGCTTTAATAGCTAAGCTCTTAGTATTAATTAATAAATAGGTAAGAACTAAGTAATATAAATATATACTTACTAATTATATTCTAAATATAAAAAATAGGCTATATAGCTTAAGACCTTTTTCTAGGGAAAGATTAAAATAGGAGGCTTCTAAGAGAATAATTATATTATATAAAAAAGTAGGGTATAATAAGTACTTATTATCCCCTTAATATAAAGAAAATATAATAAAAGGAAAAAGATTTTAGATTTTATTATAAATTATAATATAATAATAATTAGCTTAAATAGAATTCCTTTAAAAGCTAATAAACTAATTATATTAAGTACCTAAGAAAAATTAAAATAAGCTTTTAATTTATAATTATACTATCCTCTAAGATAATATAATAAGTATATAAATTAATAATTAAATCTATATAATAAAATTAGGGAATAATTTATAAAGGGGCTACTTAGATCTATAAAAAATTAAGTAAATTATAATAAGATTCTTTTATTATCTTTAAATTTAATAAAGAAATTATATTATAAGCCTTAATAATCCTTTATAGTAAAACTTCTTAGATTTTATTTATAAGAAATATATTAACTTAGAATCCTAGGAAATATAATTATAAGATAATTTTCTTAATTTATAATAATTTAGTAAATAATTATTAATAGATTATTTTAATATATAAAATACTATTTATATATCTCTTAGTATATAAAACCTAGAAAATAAGGCTAATTTAGCCTATTAATATTATTATAAGCTAAATAGGAACTTAAAGAAGGAAATAAGATAACTATAAATCCTACTATAAAAAGTAAAGAAAATAGCTTATAAGGTAAAGAGATTATAGCTTTATATATATAATAATATTAAGTAATTAAGAAATAGTTAAAATAAGAGGCTATACCTAAAAACTATATAAAAGGGACCTAAAAGGCCCTAAACCTTTTCCTAATACTAAGACTACTTATAAGCCTAGTACTTATATAACTAAGGGACTAAGGGAAGACCTTAGAATAAAGGGCCTTAGAATACTCCTATACCTAATTCTAATTAATAATAAATATTTAAAGAAAGCTTAACTAAGGATTATCTTATCTTATAATACTTTAATAGTAATAGGTAAAATTAGCTTATTCCTTAGAATAATTATTTTTAGTAAATAATAAAATAATCTCTAATTAAGCTAATATACCTAAAAATATAAATATAAGCTATTAATATTAAGATTAAAGAATTAGATTTCTTAGAAAATAAGAAAATATAAAAGCTAAGCCTAATATCTTAATATTAAACCCTATAATAATCCTTATTAGGAATATTATTAAAGGTAAAATAATTATTCTTTAAATACTTAAAGAGAAAATAGTCTAAGTAAATATAAATATATATATATAAATAGACCTAATTAGTATAAGATTAGTAAAAAAGCTAGGCCTTAAGAAAGCAATTAATTAAAAAGTACTAAGTCTTATTAATTATAATAGGACTATAAAGCTCCTAGGGTAAGTTTATTAGCTAACTTTCTTTTTAATTAACTTTAAAGGGTTTTTATAGAAGATTTAATAAGTATTTATTAAAGCTATTAAATCTAAGGGAATTAATAATCTCTTATTATTTACTAAGTCTATAAATAAAGAAAGTATTATTATTAATATTAAGGCTTATTTTTAGAGCTATAAATCTATTTTTATTATAAATATAAAAAAATTTATAAGGGAATTAATAAAAAACTAAAAGTAAGCCTAAATTATATATATTTATAGTATATTTATACTAAATAAGTAATTAATAATTATTCTAAATAAGAAAGTTAAAGAAAGGAAAGTAATACTATCTATAGATCTTAAGGACTATAAATAAGCTTTTAGTAAAAAAGCTATAAGAAAGCTATTTATACTAAAAGAAGTAGAATATATTATTAATCTCTAAGAAGGAAAGAAGCTACCTTATAAACTAATCTACCTACTTAATAATAAATAATAGAAAGTCTTATAGGACTATATTATAGAAAATATAGTAAATAAGTAGATAGAAGCTTCTATAAGTAAAGTAAAAGCCCTAATCCTCTTTATACCTAAGAAAGATAGTATATTAAGGCTATATATTAATTATAAAAAGCTAAATATAATAATTATTAAAAATTATTATTTTTTATTACTAATTAATAATTTACTAGACTAATTAATAAAAATAAAGTAAATTACTAAAATAAACCTTTAAAATACTTACTATTATATTAATATTAAACTTACTAACTATTAAAAGACTACTTTTTATATATAATATAGCTACTTTTAATATATAATAATACTATTTAAATTTATAAATATACTTATAATTTTCTAAGTATATATTTATTATATATTTATTAGACTATTAAATATATATTATATTATATACTTAGATAATATTATTATTTACTCTTAAAACTAAAACTAATATATAAAAAATATAAAAAAGATTTTATAATAATTATAAGCTATTTAATTATATATTAAATTATCTAAATATATATTTTATTAAAAGGAAATTAAATTTCTTAGATATATTATTACCTAAAAAAAGATTAAAATAAACTTAAATTAAATCTAAGTAATTACTAAATAGCTAATACTAAAGAGCTTTAGAGAAATATAAGTCTTTCTAGGGTTTTATAATTTCTATAGAAAATTTATTTCTAAATACTTAAAGATTATAAAGCCTATTATAGTCCTACTAAAAAAGAGTAAGAAGGGCTATAAAATAAGGGAATTTAATTAGCCCCTAGAAGTATAAAAAGCCCTAAAAATATTTTAATATACCTTTTACTCTATAATTATTCTCTAATATTAGAACCTATAGCTATTTATATATATAAAGATAGATATATTAACTAAAGCTATCTTAGGTATATTATCCTAATTATAGGCAGATTAATAGTAATTAATTACTTATTAATTATAAAAGCTTATAAATATAGAGTAATATTAGGCTATAGGCTAATAAGAGCTTCTTACTATTATAAAGAGCCTAGAGTACTAAAGCTATTACTTATTAGGATTATTAGATAAGTTTATATTATTTATAGATTATATTACCTTAATAAGAGTAATAGTAGCCTTAGTATAGGACCTTTAGGAAAGGCTTATCTATTAGATATATAGGCTTATACCTTTTAATTTTAATATTAAATATAGGCTAGGAAAAACCAATCTAGCTAATAAGCTCTCCAAAAGACTAGACTATATATTAAGAGAAATAACCTATTATAATATATTGCCTATATTAGCAAAGAAATTAGTATTAATTAATAAGCTATTACTAAATATATAATAAATAATTATTAGCCTTAAAGGGAAGTATAAGATTACCTAGGTATATATATAAGCTATTAAAATAAGCTTAAAAAGGGTTTCCTTATTCCTAGATTAGTATTAAGCCTTTAGACTCCTTAATCTAATATAATATATAGTATATATCTCTATAGTTATAATATAAGCTAGAAAAGTAATAGATCTTATTAATAAGTACTTAGAGAATATTTTATAAAAAGTAATTATAAAGGATTATAAAAACTTATTTAAAGCTAGGATTATTAGTCTAGATTAATATATCCTATATCCTATTATAAAAGAACTTATATAAAGTAAAATAATATTTCTTTTATAATCTTTATATAAATTAAAAGATATAGTTTAAGGACTATAGGCTAAAGACTAATATTATTAATAATAAGTAATAAAGGCTTATAAAGTAGCTAGTAAATAAAGGAAATATTATCTTAATAAATAAAATATTCTTTTTTATAAAGGAAGATTAATTATTTCTAATTAATATAGAATAAAGAAAAAAATCCTTAGAAGATATTATAATAACCTAAGATTAAAATATATAGGAATATATAAGATATTTAAGCTAATTAGCTATAAATTCTACTAAAGAGATATAGCTAATAATATTAAAGATTATACTATAAGATATTAAGTATACTAAGGTAAATGCTTACTAAGGTATAGGCTATATAAATAGTTATAATTATTTTCTTTATTTATATATTTATTCTAAGAAATTAATATAGATTTTATTATAAGATTACTAAGTAATACTTAAGTAAATAGTAAAAAATATAATATAATTTTAATTATTATATATTAAATAATTAAATATACCTTATTTTTACCTATAAAGAAAATACTTAATATAGCCTAATTAATATAAATTCTTTATAAGAAAATTAAATATAAATTTAAAATATTAAAAGGTATTATAAATAATAAAAATAAATTAATTATTAATAAATTCTAAGTAAAACTTATAAAAAAATAAGTAATTACTTACTAACTATTTATTATATACTATCCTTAGATAAATAAATAAATAGAAAGAACTTATTAAATACTTAAAAAATACTTTTAAGTATATATAAAAGGCTTATTAAACTATTAAATAGCCTAATTACTAGAAGTAAAGTTTATATATAATAATAATATATATAATATTATTAGAGTTTCCTTAATATAAGTATTTTATAGGTATTATCTAAGGATTATTACTTATACTTCTATATATCTTAGAATAAAAATATAAAAAGTAAATAAATATTTAATAACTTTTTATTAAGTATAAAAATAAATATAAAAATATTAATAATTTATAGTAAAAATATAAGCTAAATATTATAATTAATATTACTAAGCTAAGAAATATTAATAAGAAGATATTATTAGATTATTTACTAAATATTTTTATTTTAAAAATAAAAAACTAATATTATAATTTATTAAAATAGCTATTAAGAAAAGAATAGGAAAATAAGTATATAAGGTATATCTATTAGAATAATACTAATAAATATATAATATATTCTTAGTCTTTTTATTAGAACTATAGCTATTCTTATAATAAGTACTTAATAAAGGCTTAGTTACTTTTTTAGAACTAAAGAAAGAAGAAAATAAATAAAAAGTAAAAGAGATAATAAACTATAAAGAGAATAAAGAATAGATATTTTATTAAGTTAAGTGGGTAGGCTAGCTAATTAAATATAATACTTAGGAGCTTACTAAGTATTTATAGAATGCTTTATAAGTAGTCTAATAATATTATAAATAATATAAATATATATATAAAAAATAAAATAATAATATAAGATAAAAAGAAAAAAAGTATAATAAGTAATATAATAAATAGCTAGTAAAATAGTTACTAATTAATATACTTATAAATATAAATATATAAGAAACCTTAAAATAAGTAATCTATATAAGTATTTAATAAAGGCTTAATAAATAGTTAGCTAAGATATAGTATTATAATAATAATAATAATTATAATTATTATAATTATTATAATTATAATCTTATTTACTATAACTATAGTTAGTAAGTACCAAAGGATTATTAATAAGCTTATTATTAGACTTTAATTTAAAGCTAAAGGTAGAGAGTAATTCCCTTATAGACTTTCCTATAGACTTTTTCTTATAAGTATAATATAAGAATATATTAATTACTCTTTACTAAATAGGAGGTTTTTTAGTATATTTAATAATATAAATAGGGCTATAGTAGTTTATAGTAGTAGCTAGAGCTTATAAGACTTTATACTTTTATATAATAGTAAACTAAGATAATATATCCTTTTTAATATTCTAGATATAAATAAACTTAGCTTAACCTAGAATACTTAGTAAGTATTTAATAAATATAATAATATTATTATTATAGGTATAAAGAGGGATAGTAAAGGCTAGGTAAAGGTATAAGTCTTTAGTATTAATAGAAATAAGATTATATTATAAGTAAATTAATAGAATATCTATTAAATATATAATAAAGAATATTTATTTAGACTTAAAAGTCTAATATTATTAATTTATATTAAGTAATAGTCTTTTATAATATATATAAGGATAGCTATTTATTAGATATTCTATAAATACTTATTATACTTTTAATATTATTTTTAATATAATATTAAAAATTAATAATAATATATATAGCTTAATTAAGGTATTAGTAGTTAATATCTATTAAAGGCTTAGGGGTATTATTATTATTATTATTACATTTATTATTATTATATATACTTAGTTTAATTAAGAAGTTCTAATATTAGATTATAATACTAATAAGCTCCTAGGAAATCTACCTAAGTTAATAGTAAATATATAAAGAATATTTAATAATAAATATATATTATACTATAAGATTAACTAGCTTTTTTATAATAAATATAATAAATAATAATAGACCTTTAGTAATAAATAAAAGAAAGATTATTATATTTTTATATAATATAATAAAAGTATAATATATTACCTAATAATTACTTAATAAATATTTAGCTAGTAAATTGCTTATAATATATAAGTATAATAGAAAATTAAAAAAAGAATAATATTATAAGGAGATTTAAAGAGTATTTAATAAAGAAATAAAGAAAGAGGTAATAATATAAAAAGAAAATTATATATATATATAAAAATAATAAGATAGAATATTATTATCTATAAAAAAAAATATAAATAATTATAAAATAAGTATAAATAATTATTATATTATAATATAAATCCTATTAAAAGTAAGATTATTATAATAATTATCTACTAAATATATATTATATAAATAGAATAATAAATATACTAATAAAAATAATAATACTATATATTAATAGATAAATATATATATTAGTATATTCTAAGAATAAAACTATAGGTAAGTACTTAGGAACTAAATACTAAAGAAAGGGGAATAATTATAAAAATACTAGGATATAGTACCACTATAGCTAAATATAGCGCAAAACCCACTTAATTAAATAAGAGATTTCGGCGAGTATTTGAGGAATACTTACTAAGTTAAAGTCTACATAATATAATAAGATCTATTTAACCACCTTTCTATCCACCTTAGTTAATAACCCTTATATATTAGTCTTTATTATTACTCTTAATAAGCTATTAGTTAAAGGTTAGCCTAGATAATAATATATTTTTAGGAGTATTTTTATTACCCTTTATATTACCTTAAAAATAAATTTTTTTTTTATAATAAGCTTTTTAGTTAATTATAATTATATATATTACTTCTTTTTTATTATTACCTTTAATAAAGCTTAGTATTAAGCCTAAATATTAAAAAGGCTTATATTTATAATAAACTTACTAATAAGCCTTATATAATAGCTAGATTTTTACTTTTTATTATAATTTTTTATTTTACTAAGCTAATTTATTATAAATAATTAATATTATTAATATATTATTATAGTTTTTATAATAATTTTATTAATATTATTAATAGTCTCTAAGATAGGTAAGCTTATTATATATTAGTATTTTTTATAGATATAATTAATTTATATTTAGATATCCTTAAAGTAAGTTTCTAATAATAATAACTCTAAAATAGAGAAATAAATAGATTTTTATTATTACTATTACTTAGTAATAATATTATTAATTATAGGTATTATACTAGCTAGCTAAATACTAGCTTTTTTAAATCCTAATATAATATTATACCTTTTAAAGCCTATTTTATAGATTATAATAAAAGTAATAATAAACTATTAGTAATTAAATATTAGATTACCTTTTTATATTAATTTTCAATGCTCCTTTTAATATATATTCTTAAGAGATTAAAATATATTAATATTAAAAGGCTAAATAAGATATATTAAATATAAAGGTAAAATATAAATAATAATATTAAAGTAAATATAATAATAAATAAATTTATATAATAAATAGCTAAAAAAGCTATTAATAATAAAAAGGTAATAGATTTTATTCTTTTTATTATAAATAATAAAAGGAGCTTTATATTAAATATTAAATAATAAAAGATTATAAAGCTACTTATTATAATTAAATTAATTTATAAATAATACCTTCTTTTACTATACTTTAGTAAAGGCTCTTTAGAAATATATATTAAACTTATAAAGTTATTCTAAGGTAATTTATTAATTACTAAAGTTAATATCTAATTATATAAATTATATACTTAGAATATTATTAATATTATTCTAGGATTTAATTAATAATACTTTAAATATTAGCTATAAAAGGATATTATTTCTAATAATATTTCCTATTCCTATTTATATATAGGACTTATAATTAGCTAGATTAGAGATATTAGGGTAGCTTACCTATATTATATATACTATAAGAACCTTAATATATTCCTAGAGATAGTTAATTTAAATACTATATTTATTCTTATTTTAATACTCTAAGGGGCTAATATTATAATTAGAAATAATATTCTAAAGATTAAAAAAGAAAATATTAATATTTTTTATATTAGATAGCTTAAATAACTTATAAGCCTTATTTATAGTCTTAAGAAAGGTCTTTTAAAGTTCTAGGTAATATTTATAAAAGTAGATATATTATATTTTTAAGAAATAAGGCTTTTTATTGCTTTTTTAATAGATTAGGTATTTTATAATATTTTTAATTTAGTGTTTTTTAGCTAGAAAGTTAGATCTTTTAAGCTAGATAATATAAATAGTAAAGCTAGTATTTTTACTAGCTAATAAATAACTTAGATAGTTATAAGGGTATATAAGAATAATAAAAATTAAAAAAAAAGCTATAATATATTAAATTATTAATTTAATTATATTAAATTAAGCTATTAAAACCCTATATAAAAATAGTATTTTAATAGCTTTTACTATACTTTTTATATTATAAAATATATTTAAATATTATACTATAAATATATTTTATATTAATTTAGCCTAAGCCTTTTTTAGTATTTTCTTTACTTTTATAGAATATTTAGAATTTTATTAGATATAAAGTATCTTATTATTATATAGATTCTATTTAAAAATATTTTATTTTAGTATATTTTTATATAAGGTTTAGTAATACTAATATATAATCTATTATATTAGATTAATATGGCTATATTACATTTTTATAACCAACCTTGTAGAGGTTGGCGGGCGGTCAAGCCCCACAATGCCAACGGGTACCATAATAGGGCGTCGCCCAGACAGAATTCAATAAAGTTGGCTCTACTAGGCGACGCCGCCCGCACGGTGTTGGCCCGGGATCTTGAATGCTATTAAAATTGCGCTAATCAATCTGGAGAATTCTAGAATCTGTTCTCTACCAATTTAGCAGGATTCTAGAACTAGTCTGCTTAGCTAAAAATGACCCCCGTTCCCACGAAATGCTCTCGACCCCCAGCCTGCCTACGAATCGGTTTTTTTTTTCTCGCGGTTTATATTGCCCGTTAACAGAAGCAGTCCGAGTAGTCCGTGGATTTTAATAAGGGACCAAAGAGAATCCGAACTTCTACCCTCGTAACAAGGTTTAAAGCAATCAACAACGGACAGGGCTATCAATTGGTTACTTCTCTTCATCTAGATCTAAATACGAAAGCGAAGCCGGCCTCCTACAAACTCTCGACTCTCTCCTTTCTCACATTTTTCTCCATCCATTCAGCTCTGATACTGTGACTATACGTAACAAGTACAATTATGCAGCCACTATTTAGCGTCAGAGTCGCTCAACACTTTTCACTATACTCTTAATTCAGTTGCAATGCTATCCCGTCCACGTTACATAATTAATTGCTGAATCAAGGCATGGGAAAAGAAGAGCATTGCTCGCAAAGTATAATTGGGTGGCTACCAAGGTGCATAAACTGTCAATTAGCGAGTAAGCAACATGAAACAAGCACATGAACCAACTCCATCAAGGAGCCACGCTACGAGTGAACCGGAAGAAATGAAAATGAACCCAATTTCACGTGTTGGACCTGCCGCTTCAAATTGTATAGAGCGCTGTGCAAGTGAATACAAAGCTTCCCCTTTCCAATGTACGTTCAGCCAGTTGTAGCCGGGCTGGGCAAGACTTGCAAAAATCCTCTTGCAACAAGTGGGCACCAAGTCTACGCCGCAAATCAAATCTCGGTAGGCTCAAAGATAGCCAATCACGCAGGCAGTAAAAATGGGCAAAAGTCAATCATAGTGCCCACCTGCAGCCTAAATTTCCCAATTGCCCAGCGAAGCATTTTCTCCATGTTTGAACAATGGAATAACCATCAAGGTTGCTCAACCAGCAGCCAAGGGAGAGTTTGAAGAAAATGAAAACCAAACCAAATAAGACAGACCTGACAAAGAAGTCGAATACATCCTTTACTGTAGCCAGGAAGATGAGAAAAATGGACAACTTGACGTCTCCAAATTCTTCCATGAAAAAGAAGGGCTAATCAGAATCCACCATCTTCAAGACATTCAGGCTGTTTGTCCAGGATGTTGCGCATCAGCTCGTTTTGGGCGAATTGGCAATACCATACTTTACCAAGGGGTTTGGCTCACCAGCAATGCATTCATCATTTGCTGCAATGCAATTGTCCACATCTTGTTGATCGTCGTATCACTTTGCAGGCCAAGCAAGATCGAGCATGGGATCCGGAAATCTTGCTTCTCGGATCAGATAAGACTGCATTTTCCATTCAGAACTGCCACATCGCCTGGGCTTCCTTGTACATCTATGGACTCTGAAGTCCAAATCTGATCAAATGAAAAAGGATGTCACCTCACCCATTCCTGGCACCGCCCTATTCCCACTTTTCAACAAACTCTATAACAGAATCGGAAATACAAACCCTATTCATACAAGCATAACCCATACTCGCCCTGACAATCTCCATATCTTAAAGCGGGCCGCCAGATTGACATCCGTCATACCTGAGAGCCTGCTGGATCAACTGTGGCCAGAAGAGGATAAACTCAAACGTACGCCAGGGAAGATCGAGCACCCACCATCAACCATTTCACACCAATTTAGCATGTCCCCCATGTTTCCCTTTTAGATTTATATCGAAAGTGGCAGACTGGGTCATGGTTCCGACATGAATTTAAGGTGACTAAAGTCTTTTCATAATACCCATGATTTTAGGCTGCTGCTGAATGCTCAAATCGAACGACACAACAACAACAACAACAACAACAACAACAATCTTGACCAGGTAATTGTTCAGAGTTGCTATTAAGTACAGTTATTTTTATACAACAATGGTGGTTTATTTGATCCCAGGTTTTATCATAAAATTGACAAAATAATGGCCAGGTACATTACAGACGTAACCGAATCTGGGAATTTGAACAGCAAACCATAAACCAGACTTCTCTTTGCAGGAATGACTGCACCATACAGTCTAAGTCTATATTCAGCAAAATAGCCTTGGAATGAAACGTTATTACCTAAACAAACAAGATTCATTCTTCGCAAAAATGCATCAACATTCACGTGTGCTAAGAAACCTGACGATCCCACAATATTATGAGCTTTGCGGAGAAAATATTGACTCAGCTACTTCTGTTAGTAGTCGCTGAGGTTCTGATCTAAATTATCATTATGAGATAAAGCATGTGTAGTAATTCATGTTTGGTTAACATACAAGCAGGAGACTCGACCAGACATTTCCGAGAGCGCGCGCTTAGGCAGGTAGCTCGTAGGCAGATACAATTAGTGTTTAAACAACTATGGGCATATGCAGTAAATTTACCCTAAGTGGAAGATGGTTTCTCAGCCATAACGCATCGACATTGTATAATTACGGTTAGCCTGGCCATATCCGCTGTTGCATTGGGTCAAAAGTGTTGCTTCTTTTCGTTCTTGCCGGAATTGACCCAAGTCAGGCTCAAAAAAGTATTCCCACATAGCTTAGGGTTGCCAGCCGCATCTCGTTTCATGATTTTCGTGGATTTAAATCAATTGGCCACCTCATTTTCCATAATGATTTCAAGGGACTTCGAGGATCATCTCTTCTATAGAAGTTGCCTACATCTGGTAACAGCGCGCGTATCCTTCCTATTACAGCCAACAGGCCGTTCAAAATCCAACTGTTGAAAATAAAACCAAAGACAGGTTTCTTTTAGTAGCTTAGGGCTTCTTGGGCACCCTACTCATTTGAGAGAAAATGGCAATGTGAAGCATACTCATTGAGTGACCAAACTATCAGCACCTACCACTTCATAAGAGCGTATGCTAATTACGCGCCAACCTATTTTATGCTCAATTGCTATTTTAATACAGCTATCTATACATCACAAGAATGTTCATAGCACGGCAATGCGCAATGTCTTGAACATGGCGGCTCAAACGGCGGCGCGGCCTACAGAGAATAAAGCAGTCCGACCGACCAGGCAAGGAACCGACTGTGCCGCGACATATGAAACCTTAAATTGAAATAGCCAGTAAAGGTCCCAATCAAGATGCTTGTTTTAGCCGCTAAATTTGTTGGTGGTTTGTGGGAATCCCGCGGATGCCGCCCCCGCTTTTCGTCGAGGCATTAAAATGGTGGCATATACGCATGTGAGACATGCCGCAGTCACATTCGACGGGGACAATGCGTGATTCAGAATTCCGGATGTTTCAGAAATATTCTACAAAATCCCTGGAAGTGCAGAGGTCAAAGCAACGGCGAGTGTGAGGATCCATGGCTCGGCAAGATGTTGAAAACCCGTATGAAAGAAAGTACACACAAAGTCAACGAGGTGCAGAATTTTTTGGGGGGGAAAGAGGGAAAGCAAGTAATGCATCGTAGTTTATCATTCAAGTGTGAGACCATTGGCTCATTGAGAGGTCTTGGCATCAATTTATGCACTGCAATTTAAAGCCATGTCCATGCGTTGAGGTCTGAGACCAAGTCCGAGGCATAATTGGGAAATGTTTTGCTCATATCCAAAAGTGAGCTGTCTATCCGTGTTCCTCTTCTAAAATCAACCATTACGCCCTTCAGTGAAATATCCTAAGCAATGCTTCCTATGATAGATAAATCAAAGCATCTGTCTCTTCTTTGCAAGACCTAGTCCATGACGTTTGTCGTGTTTGTCTCTAAAATCTGCGCCAAAAGCGCAATCACAGTGTTCCATTTACATTCAATCACCATGAATTTCACTTCAGCAGCATACGCATGCGTACTTTAATAGGTGATTTGATACCATATAGCCCAAGTTCATGCTCCTCAAACTACGTCAACAATTCACAGGGCTGTTGAACTGGCTTCTCAAAGAATGAATAATTACATAGATCTCTAATTTATTCTACCGGAAATTCTGCACCAAATCACACGCACTGGGCCGCACGATCTCACACCTGATCACTTATACTCGAGAATGCTGGCATTGAGCATCATTTGTCATCTGTGGAGATGATGGCGTAGTTCCGAATTTCCGTCGTGCGGGGTTTATCAACCACACACGGCACATTTCTTCCATTCCTCTTACCAACCCTAGTAGGCAAAGACGTCCACGCCTATTTGACACCCGACTCTCTTTTTTTAACAAAACAAATTATATCCATGGAAATGCCGGTCCACAATGGCCCCGAGGACTCTTGGCATGGAGTTCTTGCTCCTGGAGGCGAATTTCCTCCAGAGGCCGGACGCTACCACCTGTATCACGGGCTCTTTTGTCCATTTGCCCACCGTGTCACGATAGTTCGTCAGCTCAAAGGCCTCGACTCCCTCATCGACACCTCCATCGTCAAGCCATACCCAAAAGGGGACGACAAGGGCTGGCCTGGCTGGCAATTCCCAAGTGCTCCCGATGATTTGTACGAAGGGGCAACAGAAGATCATTTGTTCAAATCGAAATATATGCACCAAGTGTATTTCAAAGCTGATCCCGAATACAAAGGAAGATACAGTGTCCCGGTACTGTGGGACACGAAGACGGGTACAATCGTGAACAATGAGAGTGCCGAGATGCTACGTTGGCTACCCACCGCCTTTGATGAAGTTCTTCCCAGTGATAGCCGGAGACGTGATTTGGACCTGTATCCAGAGCAACTCCGTACTGAAATTGATGAAATCAGTGTGTGGATGCAACGAGATCTGAATACAGGTGTCTACAAAGCCGGGTTTGCAACCTCACAAGAAGCCTACAGCAACAATGTGCCAACTGTTTTTGCCGCATTGAACAAGCTCGAGGAACTAATTCATCGCAATGGGGGACCATATATCCTCGGCAAGGACCTGACCGAAATTGACATCAGGGCATACACCACCATCATTCGATTCGACACTGTCTACGTCCAACATTTCAAATGCAACCTTGGGACTATTCGCGCCAATTACCCCGTGATACACGAGTGGCTGAAGAACCTTTACTGGAACGTCAAAGGTTTCCGGGAGACGACAGATTTCAGACATATTAAGGAGAACGTGAGTTCTCAGTGACGCTTATTCACGGCTTAGAAACTAATCACTGGGCAGTACACAAAGAGCCATTACCAAATCAACCCACTCGCCATCACCCCTCTAGGGCCGTTCCCAGACATTGAGGAAGATGTGGATCTGGACTTTGGTAAACTCAAACCCGGCGTGGTTCGGCACCCTGCCGTGCTCCAGCGTCAAAAGGAGCTGTATGCACCAGTTTCGGGAAATCTTTAGGCAGTTTTGGAGCCTGGCATATACCGATGACTACAATCAGTACATCCAAGTCATTGGTCAGCGATGAGACATCACCAAACGAAGCAAGTATCCCCATTTCGGGTCACCACTCGTGTGGAAGAAACTGCTGGATTGTGCAGGCGTATTTGGGTCACACAATTATTATGACAATAGAGAGATTTATAAATGGCCAGTGTTATTGGTTGACATGGCGTGCGGGTCCAGAGACACGTGAAAGCCACTTGAATGAAACAAGGGCCATACTGATTTCCTGGCGGCAACTGGTACCGCTAGAAATAATCATAGTGAGGTCGTGACGGTCGGAGCGCAATGTTCAATTCAGCATTAGTGAAACATGTTTTAATTCGGATCAACGTGCCACGCCAGAGTGACGTCGGGTAGGTCCTGCAATCTCCCCGAGTGGTCGGAACAAGGGACACATGACATGTCCGAATAAATCGCGAACTCGATTCATATCCACTGCTACTATACGTATGGTCAGTTGCCTATTTGCAGGGCGTGCGGTGATTCGACGCCAATTTCAGTTGTCGTTTTCGTGATCCATCTTATTGCTACACTTCAAACCCGAGCTATTTGAGCAAGACGTAGCTATACCATCCCAACAGAGCCAACTCATATACAACATGGCGAGCTCCACACATGCAAATGCTTTTAATAAGTGCTTGTTTCATACTAAATGATATTTAGTTTATTCATTTTCTACCTGCGCACAATATTTTCAACTAATTGCTCCCTACCCTACAGTTCACAGGCGCATTCGAACTGTCATTGTGCTATTATTGGTCAATGCGCGCTGATCAAGCATAACCCAACACGCCACACACGTGCAGCACTATGCATGCACAAAGACAGTCAGTCCCGCTTTGGGCCGTTTCATGGAAGAACCGGAATGTGCTACCAAAACATTGTGTGGTATATGCAGAGTTGATGTGTTTCAGATAGACATCGTGGTAGGCCGTCCTGATAAGACAGCATCCGACAACTTCGGCCCCGATTCAAATGGATGCAGAGCGTCGGATGCGTTGCCGAGCACTTGCAGGTGTCGATAAGACGATGGCCAGATAACAGCTGATACAGATACAGCCCTTGTAATATCTCTGTATTCTTGCCAGTGTTAAAATTACATAACAGTAATCGGCCAACCTTGGGGAATCCTGGACGCCATCCCCCAGATTCTGATTCCTCCTTCCACTTGACAGATGACGGACATGCTCCGAAACCTCACATGTAATACCGTGGCTTGAGAGCTGACGGGAGCTTGAGCCAATAGTGAGTCTGCGTCGCCCTTTGAGGCAAGTTTGCGGGCAATTCAGCAGAGTGGATCATGCATGAGTGGAACCAGCGTCTTCGCCATGAACTTCCCAGCTGTTCGCAGCTTGGATCGTCGTGCCTCGGTGCCTCGGTGCCTCGGTAGGTGCCTCCAAAAGGCTGCCCAACAAAAGACAGCTTTCGATCGCTGTGGGAACAAGCGCGCTGTAATAAACAAAACGAGATTTTCCTCGGTCTGTTGAATTCCCCAAACCATGGTAACTAGTCACTTTCGCCCTCATTTAATTGACGGGGCATTTTCTGGGGTCCCGAGAGGCTATCGGCGATTTGCCCCGTGTCCACTTTCAGGGCTTTCGTCTAGTACATGCGTCTGTCTGAGAGAAGACGGTCGCAGCCAACAGACGTTTTGAAGAGGCACACACCAAAAAAGAAAAGAAAACCGAAAAACACCTTGGTTGGTTTTGCAAATATTTGGACCAGGCCCAATCTTGCTGTCGAGTCAGTCTACGCCCTGTGGCAGCAAAAGTGACTCCCACCCCCTAGCACATCCGCCTCGGGTCATGGCAATCCCGGCACCTTCAGCTCTGTCTTATTCCCTTTTTGAAAAAGCATCATGCGGTATACCCCAATCATTGGGTCGAATACTGTATTGACTCTAGATTATGTCTGCTAGCTGCTGAAATCGGGAAGCCTTCCGTGGTTGCAATGTGTGTTGATCGCAGTTGGAACAGGGTGATGGTTTTGTAGCACACAATGGTTAAGCTTGCGCCATGACGTATCCCCTTTCTCAAATTGATTGTTATTTTGTAATATAATTGTTTGGTGCCGATAAAAATATTCCCTCGTGTCGTTTTTGCCGTGTTGCGTCCGGGCATATAAATAAACCGGGCAGCTGGATATCACTGTCGAGGGTGATGGGGACACTTAGGGGACCGACTGGTCTTCCGTTACGGCCCGATAATAACTGATCCGGAGGAAAATAATCATGGGGTCGAAACCCAAATGCTATCAGCCACTTATGGGTCCTAGGTGATTATTGTATAAGACTTTAACCGCATTCTGGTCCTCAGGCCGACACTCGACCCTTATGTGACCAGTCAGGGTGCCTTGTCGCGTATTTTAGATTCAATATTGACGAGCAATGCTTCCAGGAGCCTTGGCAATCTGGTAAATGAAGGAGAAAAGTTGTGGAATCAGACCACTCGGGCCAGGGCAGCAGCCGTTGTGCAAAGCGCTTACCTGCGGAACCCACCTGAGCAAGGAAAACATCGAAACCCACACGGTTGGCCGAGGTATCCTTCCAAGTCGTTGCCGTTGCGTCACTTGGCATCTCCAGGTAATGCAACAAACCATGGTGACATGCCGAGTTGCTCCCTTCTCCAACTTCCTGGTCTCTCGGAGGTGCCTCGCCATCAAACGGCTTTTGAAATGTTTGTCGATATGGAATTCGCTCGCAAACACATATGCTATAGAAATACGTGGTTTGATAATCAAGGCTCTTTTCAGCGACTCGTCGATCTTGGCTGATGTGGGCAGCGGTTACTTACGTAGGAAACAGCGACCGAAGCTGACGGGGACTCCATTCTGAGACCTGCAATCTACTGCGGAGACGTGGGGACCATGGGCAGTGGGTGCGTCGTGCCGGAGGTGTCGAGGGTCCATGATAAGATGAAGTCAATTGGGGCCTGGTGCGATTGGGGTCAGCCCGTCGACGGATCCATGGGTGCGAAAGGCTGTTGAGCGAGGGACGTTATAACATGCCACGACGGAGATTCAGCAACGGGAGCCTTTCCGTCAGTTGGGGTAATGGCTGTTCCAACTCGGGACCATACCCGCCAACACCCCTCAAAACCCAGAAGTCTTGGATGCCCTTAGAGACTCAAGCTCCAGGGCCTTTTCCAGATCGTTGCCAAGCTTTATTGGCAGCAGATACCCCGAGATTTTGGCATGCCATGGTATCCGCTGCTATCGTGGTTGTACGTTTGTACGTAATGGTTAGGTAACAGCTCCAGGTGAACATGGTGGCCCGCGATCCACCAGCCCGTCTGTTGATGATGCAAGTCCTTGACTCGATTGGGGAAACCTGGGGTTGACTTGGCAGCTACGCATCATGACGGCCGTTTCACAGCCTCTCACAGCCTCATATTCCCATTTTCTGGACGAGTGTGTGTCGTATCAAGCTTCTAGAAAAAGCCTATTGCGCGTCGTGGTTCGCATCGGGAAGGTTTCCGCCAAGGCACCAGACACGGGTGATAGCCCGCCTCGCACAGCACGGAGAGCACCCGCCAGATGATAGCGCTAGGCCCAGGTCGTGCGTCAGCGTCATACATACCACATGGACTCGCCGGGGCCAGCCCGCTCCACCCCCGCATAGGCCCGTTAGGTCCCACCGACCGTGGCAGGCCTGCCCCTATTTGAGCCGCTGGATTACCTACCAGTTCCCCGAATGGGGCGTGCCGGGATATCCTGGGAGGTGACGGACCTACCACGATGGCCGGGGGTCTTCGGCCTCAACTTGGGACATGCTGTGGTTTTGGTTTCCCATCTCTTACCTCTTACCCCGGATGAGGCCCACAGACGCCCAGAGGAGAGAGGTTTAAAAGGCCTCGAGCGTCCAGTGTTGATCTCGAGTCGATTCCCAGCATTCTCTACACGAGCCACAGCGATACATGCAAACTTCAACATGTCCAAGTCATCCAAGTCAGAGCAGGACCCCGAGGGGCTTAGCACCGTGCCGTCCCAGCTCGGCGAGGTCCAGAACACGCAGCAAGATGCAGTTTTCGGTGCCATTACCGAAGAGGGTCCCAACTACCGATCGGTAGGCAGCTTGTGCATGCGGCGTCCGTGTTGGCCCCTTACTAACCAACACTCACCAGGTTGGCTGGCTTGGAACATCTGCCCTGATGATGAAGACGCAGATTGGTCTTGGTGTCCTGTCCATCCCTGCCGCGTTTGACGCGCTTGGCATTGTTCCCGGTGTTGTTTGCCTGTGCGCCATTGCTGCCATTACTACCTGGTCCGATTACATGGTTGGAGTCTTCAAGATTCGCCACCCTGAGGTCTATGGTATTGACGATGTTGGTCAATTGCTATTTGGACGTATTGGACGTGAAGTCTTTGGTGTCGCCTTCGTTCTTTGTTAGTGTGCCAAGAGCATGTCCGAGCCTATTGCAATGCATGGTAACTAACCCCCAAATCTAGACTGGATTTTCGTCGCCGGGTCCGCCATGCTAAGTATTTCCATCGGCTTCAACGCACTATCTTTGCACGGTGCTTGTACTGCCGTATTTGTCGTTGTTGCTGCCATCATGGGATTTTTGCTCTCGAGTATCCAAACACTTGGCAAGATCAGCTGGCTCGCATGGGTTGGCGTAGGGTGCATTCTTTCTGCCAGTGAGTCTTCCTCTAGATCTTTAATACAGCTGAGTAGGCTAATATGAAATCTAGTCTTTACCGTTACGGTCGCCGTCGGCGTCCAGGACCGACCCGCTGATGCCCCCACAACCGGCCATTGGGAGTCCGACTATAAAATCTCCAACGACGGAAGCTTTGCCAAGACTATTGCCGCTGTGTCCACTTTGGTCTTTGCCTATGCCGGCACTCCGGCCTTCTTCTCCATCGCCGCCGAGATGCGTGAGCCCAAGCACTATGTTCGATCTTTGATAGTCTGCCAGTCTGTTGTAACAGTCACATATATTTCCATCGGTTGTGTGGTCTACTACTACTGCGGATCTTACGTTGCCTCGCCTGCTCTTGGATCTGCTGGACCAGTCATGAAGAGGGTTTGCTATGGTCTCGCCCTTCCAGGTCTGCTAGCTAGTGAGCTTCTTACACTCCACGTAAGTCTTCTGCATTTATGAGTGGACCGGAGCAAATTAAAACTAATATATGCGCAGATTGCTGCAAAGTATGTCTTCGTCCGTCTCCTCCGAGGAAGCAAGCACCTTACAGCCAACACTCCTACTCATTGGGGAGTGTGGCTGGGCTGTACCGGCACCATCACTATCATCTCTTATATAGTTGCCAGCGCTATCCCGGTCTTTAACGAGCTCGTCTCTCTTGTTGGCGCTCTTCTGGGAACCCTCATGTCATTCCAGCCCATGGGTCTGATGTGGCTTTATGATAACTATGCCCCTGGCAAGAATGCCCCCACTCTCAAGTGGTACCTCATGGTTGCATACAGTGTTTTTGTCATTGTGTCTGGTACCTTCCTTATGGTTGCGGGTACATACGGGTCAGTTGTTGGAATCATTGATTCCTATACCAAGGATGGCGGAAGCAAGGCCTGGGCTTGCGCCGACAACTCCAACTCTACCTAAACCAGGGTTGAAGAATACTTGAAATGTAAATATTGCCGTGCAAATAACATTATAAACTAAGACTCAATATGAAGGAACGACTTGATAAGCCATGACTCGTGACTGAAGCCATTTGTTTTTCAACGCGTGGGCGTTGTGGATCCAATTTCTTAAATCCTTTCGGTATGCAAAGTAATTGGCCAAGGGAGGCCACGTATCTTGCATGATCTCGAAGGTTTAGGCTTGGAGGAGTTCATAAGTACTCGAAGTCAAGTGAGAGCCGAAAAAGTGGCTTATAATCACTTGATTACTGCAGAACACACAATGAGGATGCGGCTTTTCCATTGATATATCACGCTGCCATGGCAGGGACGATTTGGTCCTCATTCAACGCTGGGGGCCAAAACCTGCCATGCAAGTAACTGCACTGTCACTTTGTCTTTCAATTTGACAAAACACATTGCATTGGAGCTAAAAGATCAAACTCAATAGCTTAACTACAATTTGGTCGCATGACCCAACCTGGCTACACCGCCCAACTTTGCTTTGCATTGCATCTTGTTGACTTGTGAATTCACAAATCCCAACCGAGGCATTCACATCTTGCACTAAGGACCTTTGCTCCAAAACTCGCCATGGTGGCGAAATACGAAGGAATTCATCTGTCTGAGGGACAATGGGAGAAACAAGTACGCGTGGCTTTTGGGATCCCCAGTGTTACTAGTTTGATCGCCAAGACCTAGGGTTGGAGAATTGAGACACCCTCCCCGTCAAGTGTCCAAAAGTGGGAACACTGATTTTTCGTGGGCCATAGTATCGCCGTGATGCTTCAAGCAGGCGTGTGGCGAGCCAAGATTAAACCAAATGCGTCAATTGGAGCAAAATGAATAAGACGGATGCTCCTCATCTAGCAACTCAACCGCAAAATAAATTTGATCCTGCAGGATTTGCCACAATCTCATGCCTTGTGCCCTGCTCATTCCCATAAGCACTCTCGCGTAACACGATAGAGCTGATATACGCAGCTTCGCAACCTTATGCGGTACAAAGCCCTTTTCACTGAAATGGCGTGATACGGCGCAAAGTTCGCATTCAAGGTTTGTGGTTCTTTTGGACTCCCAAACTGAGGACCGAGTAATGCGTGAAGAAGTGCGTTAGCGGCAAGATTAGGTGTGTTCAATACAGCACACACCAATATTGTAGATAGGCTTTCTGAATGAACACGGTGTCATAACAATACCACACAATTTGCTCAAGCCCTCGCGTACCTTGCCTGTCTTTATGACAAATACGTGGCGAGAAATGTTTACGCCTGAAAAGAAAAACAAGCCCGAGAGATACCTTGAAATAATCCACCAGCATCTGGCCCGAATAACATATTTCGAACCCGAAACTGCTCTGTGCGTATCTTTCCCCCCAGTATCTTGCGCTTGGAATAGGAAAGCTAACTGGAGCTGCATTTGCGTGTCTTAGATACGGATATAAGTTCATCTCCCAGGTCTCAGCTCCCTTTCAGACGACAACGGGAGTCTACGACCTCACTGCCCTCGTGACATCACCGCTTGAAGCCCCTTTGACTCCTGAACCAATTTTTCCTTACCTGCATGGCTCATTCCCATCGTGGAACAAAGGCACGCGACTATACTGGCGTTTTCGAGGGAGCGATTTGGGTACCCGGCACTTTCGCCATATTATGCGGCATTTGCCAATCGTCGCGATGTTCAAGCGTCTTTCTAGACTACCAATTTTCGGAGCCATGGGGGCTTCATATTTTACCGGCAAGGCAGCACCACTCGCTATTATAACAAAAAACCGCTATCTCATTTTACTTGTCTCTCGCTGCACCAATCGACGGTTCATGCTGGCCATTGCTACGACGTCAACCCTCACTGCCAAGGCTGTACACATTTACGCACACCATAACGCATTGATTGCACCAGATCTCTGGACATGGGGTCTTTCATTTTTTTCCCAGGATACAATGCTGCTTCTTACAATTCGCTTGCTTCTGGATAAGCAGCTACTTTCACCGGTTCCTTGGCTGGCTTCAGCCGCGCTAGGCATCGCCTCGTTTATCATTACATTCGTTTTGGCTTTGGCCACTTGCAACATCTCTTTCTTCAGCATGGCAGGAAATGAAATTCATTGGCGCAATATTGGTTTTGTTGCCGACCCGTCGAGCATGGGGTATTTACTAATGGGCCTGGCAACATCCATTCTAACCTTCTGCTCTATGATTATCATTAGTTGGGTTGCCCAAGACGCTTGTCATTATATATTGGACCTTGCCTTGGGTCTCATCGGATGGCCATTCAAATTATTGTGGACGAGAGCTGGGGCCAAAATCGTCTCACGTCGAAACCGGGCATCACAAGTTGAATATATTCACCTTCACCAAAATGAGCTCGAACCCTTGTCTGAAGAGGAAGAAGAGTTTGAGCAGGGAGAGAAGTGTGAGTGGTCTACGGAAAGAAGTCAACAGAAACGACGCACTGTTATTTGCTATGTGGCTATCGGCTTGTTTCTCCTTACGCAGGCACTAGACTCGATGTTACGACCTCTCGACAAATCATTCATTTTTATATCGTGGACTCTACCATTGATTCCATTTGTGGATTTTGTCCATGGTTCGACATGCCTGTTTGATTTGCTCCCGGTATTTGGTGCCGGAATCGGTACCCGATGGGATAACATGACGGCTCTGGGCAAGCCTATCAATTTGACGTGGCTTCCCCTGGATGCTTTACCAGGTTTTGATGATTGGTATTCAAACAACACAAGCCATTACAGAGCTGACCAGGATCCCTTCAAAATTTCGAATCTGGATACCGAGTTGCACGAAGCTCTGAAGGACAAGCTGTCCGATGTCAACATTCGGCATATAGTGCTCGTAAAACTCGAAAGCACTCGGAAGGATGTGTTTCCCTTTAAGAAGGACAGCACGTTTTGGAAAGCCCTGGCAGATTCATTTCCAGATAGTGAGATGCCTTTGCAAGCGCAAGATAGACTGACCAACCTCACTCCTGCAGCGAATTTCATCACGGGCGACTACAACGACGGGTTCGACCACCAAGAGCAGAGGAAGCGAGGCGGAATCAACTTTAACAACGCCGAAACAACCTCAAGTTACACATTGAAGAGTTTGACAGCCACTTTGTGCGGTTTGAGCCCACTAGTTGCTGATTGGAATGTCGAGGTAGAGAACCATATCTACCAACCGTGTTTGCCACATATTCTGAAAGCCTTTGACGGGTTAAACGAAGATGATGCGACTGAAAAGAATGATTTTACTAACTATAAATGGAAATCATTATATATTCAATCAGTCAACGGGGAATTCGACCACCAGGCAACACAGATGCCCCAACTCGGATACGCTGTGAACGAGGTTATCAATTTGCAATATCTGAATGGTGAATCTCCTACACATGGAAAAATCGAGATTGAAAAGGGCAGAGATATGGTCCCCGAGTATAATCTAGAGCCATATATTCGCGATGCGCTTGCTTCAGCGAAGCAGAATAACGAAAGACTGTTCCTCACTCACTTAACTAGCACCACGCATGCTCCCTTTGAGACGTTCGAGGAAGATTCAGTAAATCAAGTATCTTTTGCGAGCGATGCGAATAACGTGGCATCCAAATACCTCAACACTATTGGATATGTTGATAAATGGATAGCCAGGCTACTTGGTATATTGGATGATGAAGGCGTAGCAGATGAAACCTTGGTCATTTTCTTGGGCGACCACGGGTTGGCCATTGCCGAAACAGGGGGAGTCACGCCGTACTACGCATGGCGCGAAAAAACACTCCACATCCCCATGGTGCTGTCACATCCAAAGCTTCCAAGCTTCGATGTTGATGATGCGGTCGTGTCCATCCAGATTCTCCCTACAATCCTCGACTTACTTCGGGAAACTGGATCACTATCAGAACAAGGGAACAAGGCAGCGCTCGAATTGATGGAAAACTATGAGGGCCAATCCCTCTTGAGGCCTGGGAGAACGAGTTCCGACAGAACTGGTCAACCGAATTGGCAATTCACAGTCATGAACCCGGGACGCTCTACCATCAGCGTTCGTGATCCGCAACATATTGAGAGACACATCATCGTGCCGGCAGTTGAGGATGTCGAGTGGCGCTTCACCCTCAACTTGAACGATGATCCGGTGGAAGCTTACCCAGTCGTTGATTTCAGCTTCAGACGGTTTATCCGAAAAATTGAGGCGCAACATGACAGCCATGTGGCCAAATGGGCCGAGTCAGCAGCTTTTGCCGCCCGGTGGTGGATGAAGGATAATCGGCAGCGTTGGCGTTATGATCCGAAAGAATAAACATAATGGAGCGGTGGATAGTCTAAGCGGCCTCTCTTGTTGTTACGGAATGGATCTCCGACTAGGGCGAAGCACAAATGGGGGTCACAATAGTCTCTCTGTTCATGCTACTTGACTTTCGCTTGACGGGGCACGGTATGTAACGGATAACGCTTTCAGGACAATTACAAATTTACCATGTTATGAATTTTGCCTGCTCGCCGAAGCCACGTAGGGACAATGTATTTTCGACTATGATTATGTGCCAGATAGTTAGCCTAGCTTCTGGATACGAAGTGGGAACTATTGGATGGCTGGGGTTAGGAACAAATAAAAGCGTGCTGAAAGTCCTAGTGGAGGACGTTTGGGGCTGAGAGTGCAAGTAAGGGTTTGCGGCCGACTGGTACCTGCATTTTGCTTGAAACGAGAGATAAATATAGACCTGATGATTGCTAACATCCGATTACAGTGACGCCTTTTTGTGTATGAATATGAGAGCGGAGAATGCGACCTATATTTGTCAATATTATCTCATCGAGTTATCGCACTCAGCAACGTATATTACTCCAGCCAACTCGATGGAAAAGATTGCGTAACACCAAATTGATACCACCTCCGTGAACTCTTGTTTCAGCATGGCAGTGTGACGAGGCGGCGGCTAGGCATATACTGGGTGTCATTGCATAATAATTCCGCCGTGCCGATCTGATCTTGGTCTCTTTGGGCAATGTGTGTTGCCACAACTGGACGGATGCAGCATTGAGCAGTGACAGGGTTGGCACCGGTCGAGGGTTGAAAGATGACGAACTCGACTCTCCGCATTATTTGTAGCCTTGAGCCCCGTCCGGATGCAAGATCCGTGCACAGAGCGGGCAGCGTCCAGAGGAGGGGGCGAACGCAACGGTGATGTGACAGGCATTCGTTCCGTCTAGTGCCGTGTTTCCCGGCCACAAACATGCTGGGCCAATCAGGACGCCAGGACCACTTAGCAGGCAGACGGAGATAGTCCCGGACCCAGAGGCCATCTGACAGGTGTCGTGAGGAGAAGGCGTTAGAATGTGGGGGTTTTGAGTGTTGAGATTGAGTAGGCTGCGTCCGTGTTCCAGTAGGGTTTGACAGAATGAGGCGTGCAGAGTTGAGTCGTGCTCGACGAGAGGTTCGACTTTGACACATATCAAATCGTTGAAAGGGAATGGGACCATTCAAGTTGATTCTCTGTAAACGCGTGCGTCTCTCCAAAAACAAAAATTTACACCAAAAAAGACTAAGCCAAAGCACTGCGAACAAGTTCTGCAAGATCTGTGGCGGCCCGCTTCTCTACAACTTCTGTCCAGTGCCCACTGTGGGCCACGGGATATCCGGGGTAATGGGGAAATGCCCGCGGGGGGAAGATTTGGAGAATAGGCCGTCATGGAAAATGTTGAAAAGGGGATACAGTTCTCGCTACTACCTGGAGAAGAATCGGCATCTAACCCACACCCAAAGCTGCTCCCAACATGTCTGCCACTGACAAACCCGAGGAGTCGTATGTTGAGAACGGCGTAGGTGACACTGATCCAGAGGAGAACGTAAAGTGATGCTAAAGTCTTAAAGCCAAAGGAGGTAGGCCTCTCACCCGCCTACCAGACCTTCCTTCTCGAACACCATGAGACGTTGGAGCTAGATCCCATGCCAAGCATGGATGAGGCTGATCCTCTGAATTGGCCCAAATACAAGGTTAGCTCTTGTCTTGTGTATATGCTCGAGCGCGGCATTACTCAAACTAACCAATGCAGAAAATCATGAACCTGATATTGATTGCATTCCATGCTATGATGGCAACCTTCACAGCAGCTGCTATCCAATCTGCGTACATTGACTAGCGTACAGCGGACGACCTATCTGACATCGCTGTTCATTGTCATCATCGGGTGGGCTCCACTACTTTGGCGACCCCTCTCCAATGTCTATGGTAGACGTCCAATATTTATCCTGTCTTTGGCTTGCAGTGCTGTCTGTAATGTTAGCTGTGCCCTCTGTCATTCATATGGCACCATGGGCTTCTGCCGAGCACTCACGGCCTTCTTCATCAGCCCAGCTGCATCCATTGGCAGTGGTGTCATATCGGAGACCTTTTTTCAGCAAAGAGAGAGGACGCTACTTGGGAATCTGGACAGCTATGGTGACATTGGGTGTCCCCGTCGCTCCTTTGATCTTTGGCTTCGTGGCGATGAGAGTTGGCTACCGATGGATTTATTGGACTCTGGCGATTGTAAGCTGTGGCCTTCTCTTTGACCCCGAGGAAAAGGGTACTAATATCTATGCCAAGGTTAACGGAGTACTGTTGATACTCTACTTTTTCTTAGGCCCGGAGACGCGCTATGTGAACCGCAGACAGCCAGTCACCGAAAGGAAGATTTCTACTTTTCGCCAACAGTACCTCAACTTTGGCCGTATTGATCCCACCCCCCTCACTGCCAGAGACTTCTTCAGCCCGCTGCTGTTCATTACCTGGCTTTGTGTCATTATCCCAGCCATGGGCCACCTGTTGACCATCTGCGTTGTGGTGGTGTTCCTGGTGCAGACAGACCGGGCCTCTGACAAATGGAATGTGACTCCTATACTGGGTACAGCCATTGCAGGCGCCAGTAACCAGATTGTGACAACGGTCATGATGACATATGCAGTCGATTGCTTCAGGCCAGACGCTGCCGGTATTGGTGTCTTCGTCACCCTTGTGCGCCAGACGTGGGGGTTCATTGGTCCTTTCTGCTGAGTGTAAAGTTGTAACGCAGCCAGTGAGAAAAGTGGATTTGCTAAACATTGACCAGGTTTCCCGACTTGCTTAGCGAGGCTGGACTGTCTCCAAGCTCTGGGGTTGCTGCCGCCATGACTGTGAGCGTGGCTGTAATGCCTACGATGCTGCTACAGTGGAAGGGCCATTCGTGGCGCAAGCAATCCAAGGAGGATGAGTACGAGTCATGAAATAGACGCTTCTGCTGTGCATGCAACGGCAGCCATCTGGCGTGGCTTTGAAGCGATGAGCAGTTGGACAAGTAATTGTGCAGGCGAGCAGCAAATGTGCAATGGGTGATCTACGGAGGGCTAGTGAGGCAATCGACGAACTAGTCTTCAGGGGTTTTACAATGCGCGTGTTACAGAATCTGACGGTTTCCTTCTCTTCTCCTCCCTACCTTAAATATTAAACTTTGAATGGTATTCACGCCACTCTCTTGCTTGCAGAGTGATATTCTTCGCCTCAAGTAGTGTTTGGCTAGACCCTGGATCCCGTCATCCCTAAGCGACCATGATGCATACAGAGAGGGCAGATCGAATCAGTAGCTGTGTTGTACACGTTTAGGGCCTGTGTGCAAGGGCGGCAGGTAAACACGGCACGACCCCAAGTGTGATTGATGCCCGCTACTCCAACCTTTTCTCCATGTTGTTACGGCATTAACCGAGTTGGAGTTTGGCGCTTCTTCCTCGTTTCCCCCTTCTTTCCAGGATCCAACTTACTGTATTCGGCTCCGGACATGGGAGCTGGGCCTGCAGACGCACCGGCTTACGAGTTGGGGACGCTCCAGACAGGCATAGGCCCATGTCCGTCAGCCATGTAGCCCTTTGATTTGAGTTCCGCCCACCTTTTTCTCGGCTTGTGGTGACCGGAGCGGCTAATCTGGATCCTATTGGGCTGCCATGGAACTGTGGGCATGGCACTAGCGCGTCGCCGGGTATAAGTCAATCCACGGACGTGACAGATGGCTTGTACCACGTCAGATTGGAAAGGTTTTTTTGCAGTCTTGTGTCGGACGAGAATCTTTTTTTTTTGTGGACATTGCATGCCTCGAGTGTGCATCTTCAAAAAAACTCATCTAAGATGGTTTGTTTTGCCTCAGCCTCCAGGTGGCTCGGTCATCGGAAGCCGGAATAGGTTTTGATGGAAGGTGGCCTCGGATTTGTTTTCGGATTTCGGATCTAGTAGCAGGCGAGCGTCATAATGATGAGACACAGCTGAGGTCCCCTTGTCGATATGTTAATGATGATCACGCGATATGACATGGCATACGGCTTTGTGCTTCATCTGTCGCCAAGAGGAGGATGAACGTGGTATGATGTATATTAAGTTTGTTCCACGGTGGGTAGGGCTAGACAAAATGCTTGGCAGAAAAAAAAAAAAGATCAACGATCATGACAAGACTTGAAATTTTGATGGTAAATAAAAACGACGCCATCTAGACCAGATATCTACATGATAGTTAAACCAGTCTCACCCCGCCTTTGTCGTCATTCGCAGAATCAAGCCGGGAAATACAATATCCACGCAGCAACTAAAATAACACGGCTGTGCTCAATTCGAATCAACCGGTTTGCACCGAGCTAACGAGGCGCATGGCGGACAAAAGCAAAGACGGCCGCGGCGCTATGATTCTGTGAGGTAAATCGCTAAGCTGTACCCCACTCTCATAGATCAACGCGACACGCACGCAAACTTCTCGTCAACCCCACAGGTACCTTTACCTTATCATCTGCCCTGGCCTGACTGCGGTAACTGCTGCCATTACATTGTCGTCGACAATGGTCACGTATGGATGATGCAGCAATCAAGTGCTCCACTGGTCAAGCGACCCAGAGCCGCTGTCGCCTGCAATGGCTGTCGCCAGACAAAATCAAAGGTGAGTCGGCCCAGCCTCGGAGCATCGGCTTTGGCGCTGGAAGTGCTGACGGCCTTCAACAGTGTGATAGTGCCAGGCCCGTGTGTGGCCGCTGTGCGGCGAGGAACGTCGAGTGCGTGTATACGCAAACTGTCTGGGACAAGCGTCTAGAGCGCCAAGAGGATCGAAGGTCAGTGGTCGCGAGGGGGAAGCAGTGCAGCACGTGAGAAAGAGGAAGTCTAAGTGTGCCAGGTAGTTACAGAGCTCTGCTGGCGCTACGAAACAGAGTTGCAGAGCTCGAGGCTCGCCTTGCATCTGTCTCGACTTTGGGGCAGGCAGCAGACCAAAACACCAACTTTGCTTCTGAGCAAGGCAAATCGCCCTTGATGAAAGACACCCCTGGCGGAGTCTCGGAAGCAGAGAGCCAGGAAACAAACCCAGAGTCTGCAGCCGATATCCTAGCGACCGGCGCCTTTGATCGTCAACCAGCCGCCGATATTGGATATTTCGGTCAGTAGCCCGGTCGCGCTGGGTCATGTCATGCTCACCTCAGCCTAGGCCCGAGTTCTAACCACGCCGTGTTTCGCTTCATCTCCACAGTAATAACAAACTCGAGGGTTGACGGCACGCACATTTACCACGATGCCGCATCCTCCAGCCCGCTCACGGAAAAGGCCGAGGCCGGGTTCCTGGTACGGACACCTGGATCTGATCCTGCTGCCATGAAACGGGCTGAGCAAGCCTTCCCGGATCCGAAAACCTGCATAGAGTGGATTTCAAGATTTTTCAACACTGTCGGTACTGTTCTGCCATATGTCAGTGAGGCACCGCTCCTGAGGGAAGTCAACAAGCTCGGTATCAGCCTCGGATATGATACACCACAATCGCGGCCTACAAAGGCACTGCTCTATGTGATTTTTGCACTCTCTTCAGTCGACCTTGCTTCGGCTGAACCCTTTTATCACAAGGCTTTGGGGCTGCTATTAGTGAATGAACAGACTGTGGGTAGTTGGAATCTGGAAACAGGTTAGCGCAAAAGAAACGGCGCCTTCTGCATATTTGTTTCGGGGCTAATTTGTCGCAGTTCAAGCATTACTTCTGCTGGGAAGCTACCAGCAAAACACTCAGCGAGCCATGACGAGCTTAAGCTCACATTCGCTTGCCGTCAAAGTCTCGTATCAGCTCGGACTCCACTCGCCTTCGTCCTATGAGCATTTGGGAGCCCAGGAAAGAGTTCTGAGGGTCAAGATATGGTTCGCCGTGGTAAATCAGGACAGGTGAGGATATGCCTCGACATACTATAGGTGTTTGCAGCTAACCAATTATAGGATGCTCAGTGTTTCCTTAGGGCGACCATGTCTAATCCCCCCACAATACGTGCGGATCGAGGTCCCAGACATCATTGCCCCCAAATTCCCAACCGGAACTGTGAAAGCCTCGTCATCCCTCAGGACTTCCATATATTTTACCCAGTTGATGTAAGATGCGAGTGGTGCCCTCGTTAAAATAGCTTAGCTGATGACACGCAGATCTTTGCATGAGACAATAGGTGTCGCTCTCGACTCTATTTACGTCTCAAACTTGGAACTTCATACTCCAGTGCCCCCAAGAGACATTGTCACGAAAGCCCTTGAGCTGATTGACTTGCTAGAGAATCAGCGGCACCAAAACGATCATTTTCTGACTGTAAACATGAAATCCGACTTGGAATCTTGGTCATTGGAGAAATTCCAATCAGAAGCGCATGCTGTAGTTCTCTCTCTATATTACGATCGAACAGTCATGATTGTGAGCGCCATTGTTCTGATGACGGTCCTTGAACAGTCAACGAATGACAGCTCCATTGATCTACCCCCAGGAATAATGCTGGATAGCGCAGTATCTGTCCTTCGGAGAGACCTGGAAGCGGTCAGTGAGTTCCAAAGGGTGCTTTCTGCTATCCTGCGTCAAGCGCGAGCGTTTCTCCGAAGTAGTGCTTCTTGGTGGGTGTGCAACTTCACAGGTACGGCCACACCTTTCGAAATCTGGCGAGTACATTTCAGGGCACTGACTCTCATTCAGCACTAACAATATCCTTGCACGCATTTGCTTTCTGGTTGATTAGTTTGCATTCCACCACCTTTCCAGCTGCTATTGGATTCACCAGCACAGAGGCCGAAAACCTTGTGCTCGGATGCCTCGATTCTCTGAAGACAGTCGGGGGCTCCAGTCTCCTAAGCGCCAAGGCCCATCAATGCCTGCGCCGTTACTTTGAACTGATTAAGACGATTGGTATGTCGGCGGATGACTTTTGTTTTGGTTCAATTTGTCGCGCTTTTTGAGTATCTTGGCTAATATTGTTGTTCCAGGCGTGGAATCATCCCAACAGCCGCAGGATCCGGCGGAACCTGGGAACAACAACGCGATGCAGGACGACTTTTTGGATTTTATGTTTGGGTCCGTCGATGACGTGTTTCGTCAATTGGGAGACGACGAGTTTCTTGGTGCCGATGTCTTGAACATGGAGAATAGCATCAACAACTATGGCGGCGGCACTGGAGGCTTCTCAGAAAGATGGCACCAATAGACGTCTGTTATGAATGTATGATTGGGAATGTTTTGAGGAAGGATCCTCTCGCTGTCAAATGGTGAACCTGTATATTTGCAATGCTATTAAAATAGCATGCTAAAAATTCATTGAATTGTGTATGGACATTGTCTGTTTGAAGAGAAAAAATAAAATCAAAGCATGCTATTCTATTCTACTACGACTTGTTCCTACAAGGCCAATGTGTTACGCTAGTGTTTGGTACAGTTCTTCAAATTTATCCCCTGCAACCTTCATGCAATCGTGTCCATAAGTCATAGCCTGGACTTCAGGAGATGCCCACTTGTCGGGAATATTCTTTCCGCTCTTGTTCGCCTCTGCAAACTGCCTATCTCTCTCTTCCTTGGCCTTTCCACTGCCCAGATGAAGACCTCTACCTGATGCTGCGGCAAGGTCAACAAGGGTGGTAGTGCGTTCCTTGCGAAGGAGCTCATAGACTTGGAGGCACTTGTTGATTGTGGTGCGGGATGTGTCAGGGGCCCTGGATAGAACCTCTGCGATAACAGCGGCGTCTTCGACGGCCAGAGCTGCACCTTGATTCAGATGCGGGAGAGTTGGGTGGCAAGAGTCGCCAATGAGGGAAATACTGCCGAAAGACCAACTGGCCAGCGCGTTGTGCTTGCGCAGCTTCCACTCACAGACCTCTCCATCCGGAACAAGGTCCAACATGCGCTTCACAAGGGGACAAAAGTCTTCATAGACATCCATCATGTCCTTCTTCGATCCCTTGGTTGTATATGTGGCAGATGGTGCCGCGGAGAAGTGGGTGTCAGGCTGCGTCGACGATAGGTTGTAGATGGTCTTGCCAGCGACTGGATATGCGATCCAGTGGCGCTTCTCTCCGATCCATCGCGTAACCTGGTTGCTGTTGATGAGCTCAGCCATCTCGGGGTCCTCGAGCATCTTCTCGCGAGGGAGCATGATACGGTAGGCAGCCTGGCCAGTGTCCTCGACAACGCCTGGCGCGCCCAGTCGAGCGAGGAGCTGGGAGCGAATGCGAGACTTGACTCCATCAGCGGCCAGGAGAATGTCGCATTGCACCTGGTAAGGTTCGCCCTCGCGGGGGTTTACTGTAAATGTTGGAAGAGGTGTGAATTGGTCAATGCCATCGAATGTGGTAGCAAAGTTGAATTTGATAGCGGCCTCTTTCTTGCATGCGTCGTAGAGGCCACCCGCAAGAGAGGCGCGGTGGCCTGTGCAGTGGGGATATCCATACGTCTGGCGGATATCCGGCATCATGACATGGGTGAGCTCCTTGTTTGTGGCACCGTCTCGATTATTCCGTTAGTTGATGTATTGGCATGCCTGAAAGAATATACTTTGAGCTCACCTCTAACACTGGCCTCTCTGACATCGGTAGCCTCGGCCTCGATGCTTTCCCAGCATCCGAGCCGGCTCAAGATGCGGACCAAGTTCGGCGCCAGCTGGATTCCGGCACCCACGAAGCCGAGGTTGGAGGCCATCTCATACACTTGAATGTCCTTGAAGCCCTTTTTTGCCAGCGCAAGGGCCGTGGCCAAACCGCCGATGCCTATTCCTGGTTAGAACAACCGACACTGAGATATTAGCGAGGGACACCATACCTGCACCAATAATTGCAATGCGTAGTTCGGTCAGGTCGCGACCATTGGCCGCATGGCCGTTAACTTCATGACCCGTCATGATGAGTTACTGTATTGCGGGCGGGTGGTCAAAGCGTCAAGGTGTCTGATTCAGATCTCAAGATCCGTGATGCAGATGAGCGTGGAGGAAGAACTCAATGTCACTGGGCTGTTCGGCCGATATGTATACCCCGTGGAGAATTGCAACCTATTGCGTCCAACCTAATTACATTCACGTAACCTATCAGAATCTGCTTCTATCCCGGTGGCCCCGGGTGGCGGATATGCCGTAACGGGATCGCCGCTTAATGGGCCAATCGGATTTCAATTACCCGGAGGAGGCCACCCGCCTTCATCGCGGGGTCACAGAGCCGGCAACACCAGTCGGTTGTCAGGATAATTGTTTGAACGGACTAGTCGCGTTCATGTCTTGGGCATAAGTATTACAGCATGCCGTAGAGCATTGCCGGCCGCAGTGGGGCCACCGCCACATTGCCTAGATTTTATGAATTGATCAATAATATTTCTGTGTAGAAGACTCTGCGTACCCGAAACGGTTAAATTATCTCCGAAAAATTTCACTGCTACAGAGTGTTTATATGTAGCACCTGTAGCAGGCCTGGAGACTGTTTTTGAAGTTGACTCATTCAGCTAATTGTTGATTAACCAAGTCCGTTGCAAATTCTAATCTAAAATTAACACCTCTATAATTCCATTCCCAATAAAAACAAGTACATCCAACTTTAATTACAATAAGTTTATTCCTTTCCGTTTTGAATGCCTTCCCATCTCTTAAAATCACGTGTGTCGAGCCCAAACAAATCCAACAACCGTCCAGCCATCTGATTTACGACATCATCGATTGTGCAAGGGTGGGAATAAAAGGCCATGACTGGTGGCGCAATGATGGCTCCGGCCCGAGTAACTTCCAACATATTCCTTAGATGAATTTCGCTGAGGGGAGTTTCGCGCACCGACAACACAAGGCGCTTTCGCTCTTTGAGGCAGACGTCGGCTGCTCGAGCAATGAGGTCATCGCAAATGCCTGCGTTGATGGTCGCCAAGGTTTTTACCGAGCAGGGCACCACGATCATTCCATCAATTGGATAGGATCCACTTGAAATGGGCGCCCCGAGATCATGTGAGCTGTAGCTGTAATCGGCGAGAGCGCGCAAAGCTGATGGGGTGTAGTCTGTTTCGTATTTGATGGTCTCTGATGCCCATTTACTGATGATGAGATGCGTTTCCACATTGAGTCTCCGAAGGGTTTTGAGAATATGGATTCCAATTTGAGCGCCGGTGGCACCGGTAAAGGCCACGACAATTCGCTTCTTCTCAACTTGGCCCATTTTGTGATTGGTGCGGTAAGTAGTTAGGGTGTGGGATATGCGAGGGTGCGATCGACGATGAAGAGATGCGGAGATGTGAGGTTGGTGAAGTTGGTATTAATATTGTAATATATATATATATATATGTGTGTGTGTGTGTATTATGCGCTCATTTCTCTTTTTCGGAGCGATTCGGTGTTGACCCAGATCGTCCCAGCGGCGTGGACATGATCGAAACTTTTCGGAGGCCCCACTTACGCCGACGTACCCGGAGCCCTCGGCGATTTTCGGACGTGACATCAGAGAGAGTATGGGATGACTGCTTGTTGGGTTTCTATCAGAGATAAATAATAGGGTGCGTTACTGCTCAATATTAGAAGAAGCAGTCAAGAATTCTAGTTCAGTCTTCATCAAGAGCCTCTACACATCATCACAATCATCATGTCTTCTGAAGAGCTGCCTCATATGAGCTTTCGCTCCTTTGTCGAAGCTTTAAAGTCCGACGGCGACCTTGTTGAGATTGACGAGGAATGCGATCCTCACCTGGAGGTCGGCGCCATCATTCGAAAGGTTGTCGAAAATAATAAACGGGCGCCGCTTTTCAACAAGCTCAAGGGACAGGATGAAAATGGCCTGTGGCGCATCCTCGGAGCCCCCAATTCCCTTCGGTCGGACCCAAAGCAGCAGTTTGGGAGACTGGCAAGGCATTTGAATATGCCAACGACATCCTCGATGAAGGAAATCCTGGACAAGATGGTTGCTGCCAAGAGTGCACAGCCTATCCCGCCGCAAATCGTCGAATCCGGACCCTGCAAGGAGATCAAACTGACCAGAGATCAGTTTGACTTGACCAAGCTCCCTGCTCCTCTGCTGCACCAGTCGGACGGTGGGAAGTATGTTCAAACCTACGGCATGCACATTGTGCAATCCCCAGACGGAAAATGGACAAACTGGTCCATTGCCCGGGCAATGGTGCACGACCGCGACCACCTGGCTGGCCTCATTATCGAACCCCAGCACATTTGGCAAATTCACCAGATGTGGAAGAAGGAGGGGAAGGACATGCCCTGGGCGCTCGCTTTCGGCGTCCCACCCGCAGCCATTATGGCCGCAAGCATGCCGCTCCCCGGTGGTCTCTCGGAGGCCGAGTACATAGGATCTCTCGTGGGATCTCCATTGCAGGTTGTTAAATGCGAGACCAACGGCCTGCATGTCCCGGCCAACGCTGAAATTGTTTTTGAGGGCACCTGTTCCATAACTGAGACTGTGCCAGAAGGCCCCTTTGGCGAGATGCATGGGTAAGCGTTTCCGATCTCTTCTCTACTTTGCCCATCGATACTCATTTTTGCAGATATGTTTTCCCCGGCGACGTGCACCAACAGCCCAAGTACAAGGTGGATCTCATAACACACCGAAAAGACGCAATCTTGCCCATCTCCAACTGCGGTAGATTGACAGATGAGACTGTGCGTGCTCATGCCCCCAATTGAAGACCCAAGCTAATTGACCAAGCACACAATGATTGGTCCCCTCGCAGCTGCGGAGATTGGCGTCCTGCTCAAGTCAAACGGCCTCCCCATCAAGGAGGCATATTCTCCGTTTGAGTCCCAGGTCACCTGGGTTGCTCTTCAAGTCGACAGCGAGAAGGTCCGCGCTCTGGGAACCACCGCGGAAGAATTCTGCCGGAAAATTGGTGACCTGGTGTTCAATCACAAGGCTGGCTACACAATTCACCGCCTTGTCGTTGTTGGCGACGACATCGACGTCTACGATTTTAAGGATGTTATTTGGGCATTCTGTACTCGTTGCCGTCCCGGAATGGACGAATACCACTACGAGGATGTCAAGGGATTCCCGTTGATTCCCTACATGTCCCACGGAAATGGTCTCAAGGGCCGGGGTGGAAAGGTCGTCTCTGACTGTTTGCTGCCATCAGAGTACACCACTGGAAAGGACTGGGAGGCAGCCGACTTCAATCAGTCTTTTCCTGCAGAGGTCCAGGAGCGAGTGCTGGCTCGCTGGGAGTCTTTTGGATTCGGCGCCCAGTAATTGGAAGATGAAGCTCTCCTATAGGTAATAAACAAACCATGGCATAGATGTACATAGATATTGCTATAGACTATTGTGAAACTAGAACTAGAAATATTTGAATTTAGAATCGTCATGAAATTCCTATGCTGCGCAAGTCCAACTGAGATGTATCTTGATCCGACATTATAAAATCGAATACCTGAAGTGGCGAATAGCTATCAAAATCATATGACCGGAGCCAATCGTCCATATCCAAGTTCCTATATTCGATTAGTTTAGTATTCAATCATTTCCAGCGCCAACTTACCCTTGGGTCCCTGTTTCCTGCTCGGTTGGCGGTTGCCGAGTGTAGGCATCGCTTGCTTCCTTGGCGAGACTCGAATTGTCCCCATGTCCCCGATCTTCTTCAGAGAGTTGGCTGAGAGTGCGCAACGCTTGAAGAGATTTCTTGTGTGAATTAGACAATTGTGAACTCGTACCTGAGTCGAGGCTACCAGCAAAATCCTGCTCCTCTTCGGTCAGACACCGAGTTAGCCCTGTTTGTATTTCTTTCGTCTCTGGGGTGTTTCTTGTATCAGCCATAAAGCTAAGCAACAAAGCAGCTGTTAGACCATTATGGATAAAGGCCCACGATCGTCTGGCGTAGCTAGTGATGCTATGTAGTTGTATAAATGCTCGAGCACTTCGTCTCAAAGAAGTCTGGAATGTGGCCATGATGACTGCAACATCACTTGGTTCTATGCTAGCCCAAAATTTCTTTGAGATAATCGGTCTGCAGAGAGTAGAAATGGAAAAGTTTTTATGGAGCTCAAAGCTATAGTGCTCCTCGATTTCCTGTATGGAGCTGCAGTTTTCTCGGCTTTTTAGGTGTGGTGCGAGACATTGGTCAATCAAGTCCATGTCTTGAATGAATCGAAAGAACGTCTCCATTGACGCCATGCTTGTGCGCAATGAAAAGTGGCGTAGACTCAGGTGACATAGCCAATGCATTGCATGTCGATAAAGGAGGGCGTCCTCTACGCTCGAAGATACCAGCGGAGGTAAGTCGTGCTCAAAATCCAATTCGTGCGAAGAAGCAGGGCGGTCAAAGGCGAGAGATAGGAGGGTATCCTGCCAGACAATTCCTTGACTGTCATGGATTGTTAGCATATTTAAATTCTGTAAATCTAGGCCTCGTTTTTACCGTAAGAATTTGGCATCCTGGGGTGAAACTTGGGCTGACTGGTATCTGCCAGAAGAGCCTTGGATGCCAAGAGACAATGCCAACCGGATTGTGGTACCGCCTAGAATCCAGGCGGCTCGAGGGTTCATGTTATTCTGCAAAACATTTCCAAGAAGAATCAACGTCTGGAGAGATTCCTCGCATGGCTTTAATAGGTAGTCGGTTACTCTTAGAGCATCGAATGCATGTTTTGCTAACCTTGTCAATGACAAAATCGTCCAACCATGGGAGTCGACTTACCATGCTTCTGAGACTGTGCCAGGCGATGATGAGCGGGCAAATCAGAAAACTGAGCGCCACATGCCAGAATTGCATGCAAAAGCCCCAGGAGATGAGCTCCTCCCGAAACGGGTGTGCGGTCTTCGGCTCTGGGTGGGCCTCGCGCAAGGATGATTGCGCATATTGACTTTTCAATCTGTTGCAAGTCAAGGACGGCAAAATGCAAGGGATATACACGGTCGCGATACCACGCAAAGAGCTTGATTAGTTCCTCGTCCCTGGGCAGCGAGCTGTAGGAGCAATTGTCTGGGTTGTTCTCCGAGCCCGGGTGGCGCTCGCCATCTATGCCAAGAAGCGGCAGCAGGCCCGTTTCGAATGCCCTCTGGCGGTCGGGATCATCCTGAGGCTGCACGCTGTTTTCACGGGTGAGTGCGAGGATTGATCTGCCGCCGAGCAGGGATGGGTTGGTTCGAGCTTCCTCTGGGCTTGGGGTGCAGCCGTTTCCCATCGTCGGGCTGTTCTGGGCATCCTCCCAATAGGGCGTGTTGCTAGGGTCCCTGGCTTGACCGCGGTGAGCTGTGGTTGCATGTGTTGTTGGTTGATCTGACAATTGCTGCGACCGCACGTCTTGATAGTGGCACAGATCCGGGTGGCCCCTCTTGCAGCAGGTGAGACACGGGTGATCTCGATTGCATCTGACCTTTCTTTCGCGACAAGGCAGGCAAGATTTTCGGTTTCGGGCCTGTTGTCGAGCCCGCAAGACCGATCTCAGATCTGTCGATGCAACATTGCCGGCTTGGCACTCACTACCAGCATCTGCTAGGCCACCTTGGCGGTTCAGCTCCATCAAATTCCGACAACTCCGGGGGGTCCGGACTGTCCAACCCGCGCATTGGGGTAAGTGTGTCAATTGGGGGAAATGGCTTGGCCAGAGAGGCGGAATGTTAAATTGAGCATTGACACGCGATACAACCTCACTACGGAACGCAGAGCCCACTCATCACGTGACGCTTCGTTTGATGGACATGGCATGGTGATGATGGTGATGATGGCGATACCAAGCCAAGAGGTTTCGGGATGAATGGAGGCTGGGGAGTATACAGCAATATCCACATTTCAATCATATCTTACCCTTGGAGTAACCTCACGCTTTCTCTGAATCATTGCCTCATGTCTCCTGGATGTTTCAAAAAAAAAAAAAAAAAAACCAAATGCCCCAGCATAAATCCAGCTTAGAGCTTGGCCTTTCCATCACAGAAAAGAAACTCATCAGCTAGCTTCACAACCTCTCGGGCGACACCAAAACCAAATATATAAACCCCCTCCGGTAATGCCTGTATCATGTTAGCAATTGATCAAACCACGTTTCTCTGCTTTCACATCTGACCTACCATAAGCGTGTACGATGTTTTTGCCCTCCTTGGTCTCTTTCTCGATGCGCATGCCGGAAAATCTATAGGGACGAATACCAACATTATGTCCCACGATATTGTAGTCGGATATATCTGCCGAGAAGTGCCGAGGCAAAGTCTTATTAACTCTCCTTACAATCTGGGTCGTGTTAGATTTGAATCTTAACCCAAAGGTTTAGTGACGCTCACATTTTTATCCACCTCGACATCAACCGCAGTATTCCTTTGGTTATCATCAGGATATAGCCACCAAAGAGGATAGCAGTAGCTACGTAAGATACATTAGGGTCTCCAATGCCTCCAAGAATCACGTTTCCATCAAACGAGGGATAACATAGGTGTAAGTCTTTCCGTCATCGCGCATAAATCACTTTTTATAGTCGCTCTTGACAATCATGATTTGTCCTTTGAGCAGCCCCATGTTGTTGCCCTGAACGTCAGCTAGGTACTTGGGGCCAGAGCCGGTGGCATTTGTCAGAACATCGTGGTCGAGGTGGCGCGCATCGGATAAAGAGTCTATGTTCATGCGCTTAATTTTTACGCCGGAGGCTTCCAGTCTGTTATTCATCCAAGGAAGTAATATATTCGGGTCAAGCACAATCGTTGTATCTCACCATGAGTAGCCATCGCCAATAGAAGTGGAGGGTAAACCTACAGGTAACACCACCCTTTGCCCCCTCTGGAAGTTGGTCTTTTGGATGGAAACGAAACTAGAATCCTAATTAGAATATTCCAACACGATTGAAGACAGCACCTCCTATACATTATACACGTAGTCCTTGTATCAAAAGTCATCAGCGGTCCTGTCCTCATCAAAGAATTGTTCCATTCGGAGTCTTTTGACGCTGGACTCGGGAAGCCTGATCGCCAGCCTCCAAAGCTCGGCAAAACTATTAAGCTGCATCTTCCTTTCTCGAGGCGAGAAACAGAAGCCGGCTACAAAGTTGGCTCCCCCCATGGGCTAGCCCAGTCAATAGATGGGGCATCACCGGGCAGATTTCTAGCGATTACTGTGATTTCGTGGTTTTTCGCTAACTGTGCTGCAATTTCCAATCCGGTGATGCTAATGATTCTCCATGTCAGTCATATGCCTGAAAATTGAGGCTACCCAGTTCGGGAGCTTTACCCAGATCCGACGATAGTAATTCGTGCCATGGTGTTTTGAATCTGAATCGCTGTTGCACGACGCTTCTTTAACAAACTAGAAAACTTCGGCAATCGATATTGGATTTTAGACCAACAGAATAGAAATGATCAATTTCAAGTTAGCGATGATCTTGATAAAAGATGGATGTGGTGCACCATCTAAATACCCCGCGTCCTAGCTTCACAAACGCGCTCGGGTTTCGCAGCCGTCTTGGCTACCTATCCGATATGATGAGGGAGTCAGGATGGTATCAAAATATCACTTGAGATAAGATAGAATCGGTTCACTCCAGACAAATTTATGTTGGGAATCCGGAAAGCATACGACTTATTCATGGCGTGGTGCCTGGTTAAACTAAAGCAGATTTTTAATATTGTACACGCACGATGGCACAACATCCAAGCTGGTCTAATCCTTGTAATGTCTAGCCACATCAAATAAAGTGCTCGCTCATTATTTCACGGAAATTTTGTATGTGCTGGTGGCAAAGACACAGTTGGAACCTGCATGGAAAGGTTAGAAACGGAGCATTGGGGTTACAGGGCCATGAGACTTACCACTGAAGGGCTCGGTACCGGCCTGAAGGCTAGTCACTACCATGCTGGAGCTGACGCCTTGGCTCGAAGTCAAGTAGCTGAAGAACTTCTTGAGGTCACCGCTGAAGTTTCCGATGTTGATTGGGGCGACAAAGGAGTAGACAGTGGTGTCCCCGTTGGGTCCTTTGAACAACTTCCACTTTGTGCCCTCAATTGTGGGCTGGGCAATGGGCGTGCTGCCAGTTGTAGAGATGGGTCCTGCACCACCGTATGCGCCCAGCCAGACCATGACCTCAATTGCGTTCTTTGCGCCCACACTGGGGGCAAGCCAGAGGTCGTAGGAAACATCAGAGATCATGTTTTCACCGGTGTAGCTTGACAGGTTATCAGAAGGTGTTCTCCCACGTGAGGAGTTGGCGAGTTACTTACCGCCATGTCCAGGTGGAAGGGATGGAGTTGATCTGGGAGATTTGCATGTTGACGTTTTCAAGGGCAACGTTGGAGTAGGACATGACCTGACCAACGGGGGCGCCAGACCAGCTCCACGAAGTAGACCAGGAAAAGGAGCCCGACTTGAGCGAGTTGAAGGTGGTACACTGAGACCCGGACTTTGCCCACTGAGCACCCCAGTTGTTGTGGTAGACTGTGTAGCCACCGGTTGGAACGGTCCCCCAGTTGCCGCACATGGTGGTGGCACGCTTGTCAAGGATGGGAGTTGGGTTGGCGGCCACAACGGAGACCAGCAGAGCCGTGGCGAGGTAGAATGGAGACTTCATGGTGAGCTAGTTGGCGGGATCAACGATGATGGTAATGATGGAGGCGTGGGCAGTGGTAGATACAAGAATCTGGGGAAAGAAGTGCAGCTCCTCTTATAGTGACTGTCTTTGGCGTCCATGTTGAAGACGTAGATTCGGTTGATAGTCATCAGGAGTCTTCAATCACGGATGTCATCCCAACCGGGGTGACAGAGGGCTCTAGACTAGACCAAAGGGAGCTGTGTCCGGCCGACGGCACCGACGCGAGGGAGTAGCCCTTGTTCTTCCACCAATTGGTGGTGGGGATAGGCAGCGGGTAGTTCATAAAGGGGACGCACTAGACCAAACAAACGGTCCACCAGCGCAATGGAAGGGGGTCCCACGGCCTCGTCTTGTGGTTCCCAGGTCCATTATGGGCATCTCTCACCTGTAAGCTCCCCTGGCAACCCGGCCAGTCGGCATGATCCGAGCTCAAATAAGAGGGCCTGCATGCAGTCATGTTAAATTCACCGAGCAGCCTAAAAACTGAATACGCAAAGTCTAACTGCGATGCCCCTCGCTTTTTTGGGGGGGGGCGGGGCTATATTTGTCTGTTGTTGCAACTGTATATACAGGGCTTACTGGTCCCACAAGGGACGTTCGTCTTTTGTGACATATGTCCAATCCATCTGTCTCGTTGCCATCTGAGCCAGGCCTATATTAGCGAGTAGACCAGAGCAGGTGGAATTAAATCCTGAGATGAATCCAGCGTAGTTGCTTGGTGTTGGCAACTGGAAAAAAAAGAAGAAGAAAATGCATGGGCTGATCTTCAATGGCCCGGACGTACTGGGACCATGGGCAGGGCTCATACTCCCCCGAACCCCGCTCGCTCAGTGCTCAGACCAATCGTAAATTGGCGCCGGAGCGTCAAGTTCCGGCGCCCTTGTAGGGCAGTGGGTTACGGCCACGGAAGGAAATAAATACCAAGTAAAGGGACCTATTAACCCAAGCAGCAGCAGCGGAACCATTATATTTGTATTAAACTTAGACCTGATGAACATGTTGTCTCGCGCATTGCGGTCACATTGGGAAGGCTACCTATAATGTAGACCATTGGTACAGGCATTTTCTTCTTGTTGAGATAGACTAAAGTAGCGTAGGGCTTCAATGAGCTAGCTGCCTGCTAAATAGATTCTAGCGTTGTAGCTCCTTTTAATCATACTCGTATGTACGGATGTCTAGACAGTCTTGATCTTGCTTCTAGATCGTTTCGCAAACTCCAAGTGCACAGGTTCTTGACAAATACCATATAAAGACTGCAGTGCTCTGTATCATCACGTTTTCTCTAACCGATGCCAGTTTATAAACTAACCACTAGACTCGACGTAGAATATCAGGTTTTCAGACACTGTGTGACCCAATTATAACCAAAGCTTCTAGTATCTGAATTTGTGAACGGTACTAGCAGTATGGCCTACCAAAGCCTACCACTCTTGCGCTTTAGTGAACTCTTGATGGAGGTCCTTGAATTTCTGTTCGGCTTGATTCAAACAAGCGGCACGAGGGATAAGGTTCAAGGCAAGCACATCAATAAAATACTCTAGGGCGCGGAGATTTTCCTTTTGCGTACCGATAGTTTGAACGAGCTCGATTTCGGTATTGGCAAGCTTTTCGCAACGTCAGGATAGAATCGAAGTATATATCAACAACACAACCTACCGACAAAAGGCCTTGGCAAATAGCCCGCCTGTTATTTTCATTGGTGAATTTGGCGTCCTGGCCAGCTTGATTGCCAACAGCTGTACCAGCAATGGTGATGGCCGTCTCCAATTTGGACTCAGCACCCCGGTATGGTTAGTTTTTTGCATAGCTTCTAGCTAAGCACGACAAACCTTGTATTCAGTCAAGACGGTCACAAAGGTGATGTCCTTAAAAGCTGTTTTTGTCTGGATGGATTGCATCTTTAGGCCGTTGAGGTCCGCAATGACTTGCTGTTGACGGTTTTGCCGGGCTTCGATCAGACTAGCTAGAGCCTCCTGACAGGTGACCAAGATAGTAATGAGGGAAACTATATTGAACTGCATCTTGATTCTTTTTTGAGAAGCTTTTAAAACCGAGTGATGGTTTTTTGCGTGATAAGGGAGATGTAGTGAACTCTGTACCAATACCTCGAGGACATTATCCTGACTTTTATATTCTAGGAGCGGAATACCTCGAATAATTTGAGGATGAGAACCCGAAATCTCAAAGGCCATGATAGATGTCACCTTCACCCTAGCGGCTGCATCAGGTCGATCACTATTTAGTTGGACCATGATTTTAATTGGCTTCTGAATGACAGCGCCACTGTGGGCCTTACAAGACATGAGAGGCCCACTGGCTAGGGACGCCCATAATGCTTGTGGAATACACCATGCTCAAAACTAGCATTTTGTCTCGAAGCGGCGGCCAATATTTGCTAGCCATGTTTCTACATCCCTGGACCAAAACAAAAGAGAATTGATATTCATAGTAACAGCTATTGATATTCGTAGTAATAAGGTCATGTGTAGCTGAAAATTTCTCTCAAAAAAAAAATCTTTCCTTTTCTTTCCTTAATAATTATAAAAGCTAATTGAAAACTGTTAGTAGTAGCCTTCCGCTATAGTCAATAGCAGCCTTCCACTGCAGCTAGCAGTAGCCTTTTGCTGCAGTCAGTAGCAGCCTTCTGCTGTAGTCAGTAGTAACCTTCTGCTGCAGTCAGTGGCAGCCTTTTGCTGCAGTCAATAGCAGCCTTTTGCTCTTATCAATGGCAGTCTTATGCTGCTGTCTATGGTAATATAAAGGAGAAATTATTTTTAAGCCAATCTTTTGCTAAGCAAATGCAAGGATTTTTCTTAGAATATTTATTTTCCGGGCTATATGTGACCTTATTACTACAAATATCAATAGCTATTACTATAAATATCAATTCTCAAACAAAATTAGACACGAATGTGTTCATAATGCTCATATGCCCACTCTGTACGGGAAATGCCGTAATCCTGGCTCATCACTATCATTTATAAATTGGAAGCAGAAAGGGATGAAAGAAAAAGAAGAAGAAAAGAAGAAGAAGAAAACGGCATGCTGTTTGTGGCGCTTTCATCGGGGTCCTGGCCTGCCCACATGGTAACTTATTGAATGGCAAATTTAGGGCATCGTTGTCTGTCTTCACTGAGCATTCCTTGGGGCAGTGTTTCTTAAGTCGATTGTTAACTACATGGTGATCTCGGTTTCTTCCTCGAAATTTTTGCGCTTGCGTAGTTAGCTAACTCCAGTGATATTTGCGTCCTTGTCCCAATCTTTAGGGTAGGGATATAAATAGGGTAAAAAACTACCTGCCCATGGGTATCTATAGGTACTTAGACAATTTTGCTAGGTATCTATACGTACCTAGAGTAGGGTATATAATATCTATAGGTATTTATAAATAATTTAATATTTTATTAGATATTTATAGGTATTTATAAGGAAAAATATATTATTAAGTATAATTTATAAATTAAAAAATATAAATAAGAAGATTAATAATAAAAAAAATAAAAAATAAATTAAATAAAAAGTATATTATAATTATATCTTAGAATTAAAAAGAAATATAATCTATAGTTATTTTAATTATAAATATAAAATAAAGTAATTTATATTAATTAAATATATTAATTATTAGGAAATAGATATTTTAAATATTAATATTAAATAATTTAAAAAATAAAAAGCCTAAAAATTTATTTATTTTTATTTAATTTTTTAATAATTAAAGTTTATTAATTTTAGATTTAGCCTTAATATTTTTTTAATAGATATACTAAGTTTAATAATTTATATAAAGATAGATATTTTATTCCTATTTTTATTACTAAAATAGTAAATAGCCTTAGCTTAATTTATAGTTACTTAAAATTAATTCTTATTAGCTTAGGATTTATTATTTTTATTTTTTTAAAGAATAATTCTAAGACTAATAAAATTAATATAGATTATAATAGCTATTTACTTAGTATTAAAAATAAAATTATTATTATTATTATTACTATTAAAGCTAATAAAGCTATTCTTATTAAAGTCTTTATTATTATTATTACTAATAATATTAAAAGGGCTAAGATCTTTAGTATTATTATAACTATTAATAGAGTCTTTACTATTATTATTATTAGTAATATTAAAAGGGCTAGGATTTTTAGTATTATTATAATTACTAATAAAATCTTTACTATTATTATTACTACCCATTGGTATTATAGGGCTTAACTGCCCACTAACCTTTACAAGGTTAATTACAAAAATATAATATAGCCATATTAATCTAATATAGTAGATTATATATTAGCCTTACTAAACCTTATATAAAAATATACTAAAATAAAATATTTTTAAGTAAAACCTATATAATAATAAAATACCTTATATCTAATAAAATTCTAAGTATTCTATAAAGGCAAATAAAATACTAAAAAAAGCTTAGGCTAAATTAGTATAAAATATACTTATAGTATAATATCTAAATATACCTTATAATATAAAAAGTATAGCAAAAGCTATTAAAATATTATCCTTATATAAGGTTCTAATAGCTTAATTTAGTATAATTAAATTAATAATTTAATATATTATAGCCTCTTCTTTAACTTTTACTATTCCTATATACCCTTATAGCTACTTAAGTTATTTATTAGCCAGCAAAGATATTAGCCTTATTACCTATATTATCTAGCTTAAAAGATCTAGCTTTTTAGCTAAAAAATACTAAATTAAAGATATTATAAAAGACTTAGTCTATTAAAGAAGTAATAAAGAGCCTTATTTCTTAAAAATATAATATATTTACTTTTATAAATATTACCTAGAACTTCAAAAAACCTTTCTTAAGACTATAAATAAGGCCTATAAGTTATTTAAGCTATTTAATATAAAATATATTAATATCTTCTTTTTTAATCTTTAGAATATTATTTCTAATTATAATATTAGCCCCTTAGAGTATTAAAATAAAAATAAATATAATATTTAAATTAGCTACCTCTAGGAATATATTAAGGTTCTTATAGTATATATAATATAGGCAAGCTACCCTAATATCTCTAATCTAGCTAATTATAAGTCCTATATATAAATAAGAGTAGTAAATATTATTAGGGATAGTATTCCTTTTTAGCTAATATTTAAGGTATTATTAATTAAATCCTAAAGTAATATTAATAATATTCTAAGTATATAATTTATATAATTAAATACTAGCTTTAGTAACTAGTAAATTACCTTAGAATAGCTTTATAAGTTTAATATATATTCTTAGAAAGCCTTTGCTAAAGTATAGTAAAAGAAGGTATTATTTATAGATTAATTTAATTATAATAAATAGCTTTATAATCCCTTATTACCTAATATTTAATATAAAGCTTTTTCTATTACCTATAATAAAAAGAATAAAATCTATTACCTTTTTATTATTAATAGCTTTTCTAGTTATTTATTATATAAATTTATTTATTATTATATTTATTTTAATATTATTATTTATATTTTACCCTTATATTTAATATATTTTACCTAGCCTTTTAATATTAATATACTTTAGCCTTTTAAGAATATATATTAAAAGAAGCTTTAAAAATTAATATAAAAAGGTAACCTAATATTTAATTACTAATAATTTATTATTACTTTTACTATAATTTATAAAGTAAGCTTTAAAAGGTATAATATTATATTAGAGTTTAAAAAAGCTAATATTTAGCTAACTAATATAATACTTATAATTAATTATATTATTATTAAGTAATAATAATAATAAAAATCTATTTATCCCTTTATTTTAAAGTTATTATTATTAGAAACTTACTTTAAGAATACCTAAATATAAATTAATTATATCTATAAGAAATATTAATATATAATAAGCTTACTTACTTTAAAAGCTATTAATAATATTAATAAAGTTATTATAAAAGCTATAATAATATATTAATAATATTAATTATTTATAATAAATTAGCTTAATAAAATAAAGAATTATAATAAAAGGCAAAGGTCTAGCTATTATATAAGGCCTATTAGTAAGTTTATTATAAATATAAGCCTTTTTAATATTTAGGCTTAATATTAAGCTTTATTAAAGATAGTAATAGAAAAAAAGTAATATATATAATTATAATTAACTAGGAAGCTTATTATAAAGGAAATAAATATTTTTAAGGTAATATAAAAAATAATAAAAGTACTCCTAAAAAATATATTATTATTTAAGCTAACCTTTAATTAATAGCTTATTAAAAGCAATAATAAAGACTAATATTTATCCCTAGAGGCAAATTAAAAGATATATAATAACTACCTTAGCTAAAAACCTATCTCTTCCTTTTATAAAGCCTAAGAATAAGCTACCTAAGCCCTAAGACTAATTATTATAATAAATTAAAGTACCTAGCTTAATAATAATAATAAGATTTATTTTATAAATATAAGAGCTTTTTAAGATAATAATAATAATAATATAAAGCTTATTAAGCTTAAGGAACTTAAGAATAAAATAATTCCTATATTAGAAATACCTTTAGGAATAATTATATTATTACCTATACTACCCCTTAAGCTCCTTAATAATACTAATAATAATAATATTATAATATTATATTTATTTATTATAATACTAAGGGAAAGTAATTATAAAAGAGTTATAAGGGCCCTAAAGTAAATATATAATTAATAGGCAAAGAGGGGATTAGAAGGAATATATAATTAATAAAGTTAAATATAATAGCTAAAAGTAGGCCCCTTAAGCTAGGTAGCTTAATTAAGCCTAAAAAATATAATTTCTATAGTTTTTATTAATATATTTATTTTTAGTTATTCTATGGCTTTTAAAATCTATTATTTATATATTTTTAGATTAAAAAATAACTATAGATAGGAGTCTAAAAGCTTATAATCGAAAAATAGTTAATTTTATAGCTTATATAAGGCTAGGTCTATTATATTGGATTAATATAGCTATATTGTATTTTTGTGACTAACCTTGTAAAGGTTAGCAGGCAGTTAAGCCCTATAATACCAATGGGTAGTAATATTAAAAAGGCTAAGATCTTTAGTATTACTATAATTACAACTAAAGTCTTTATTATTATTATTACTTTTAATTTTAGAAGGGCTAGATTCTTTAGTATTATCTTAATTATTACTAAGTAGCTAATTATTTATAATAATAATAATAATATTATTATTTTTATTAGGATAGGTAAAAATAAATATAATATAAAAGGGAAATAAAGTTTATTATATATTAAATATAATAAGCTAAATATTATAAAAATTAATTAATTTACTATTAACTTAAAAATAAAAATAATTAAGAATAAAAGTAAGAATCTTTATATTCTTAGGCTATATAATAAAATAATAAGTATAAATAGCTTTAAGATTAATAATTATATATAGATTAATATAAAGGATTAGTATAAAATAGAGATAATATACTAAAGAAGATTAAGATAATATATAATTTAATTATTTTCTAGAGTATTCTAAGGGTATTACTTTAGAAATAAAAATTAATTTTAAATTTCTAAGTAATTTTATAAATTAAATTAGTAAATTATAGCTTTAGGATAAAAAGCTTAATAGTTTTTTAATAATATTAAATCTTATAAAGTAAAATAGCTAATTAAGATTAATATAAAAAGATTAAAATAAAAAGAGGAAATATATTATTAGGCTTATATTATTAAATTTTCTTTATTTTAATAGATATTTTTTTAGTAGCTTTTTAGGTTAATTTAGTACTTCTTAAGTATATAGAGCTAGGTAGACTATTACTATAAGTATAGTAATATTTAGTAGGTATATTAAATAAAAAAATAAGTATAAGAAAATATAGAATATTATATAAAATTACCTTAAAAACTAAGTAATAAATAGAGAGCTAGAAAGAAAGTAGAAATATATTAAATTATAGTAGATTAGTATAATAAGTTAGTATAAAGAAATTATAAGAATAATAAACTAAAAAGGTATAGGGTAAAAGGGATATATATAAATTATAAAGGTATAGGGTAGCTTAAGGGCGATTTATATTCTAATTAGCTTAGATACTATATATAGGCTTATATTAAAGAGGCTATATAGGTAATTATAGGACTCTTTTTACTTTTTATAACTATTAAGTTTTTTTTTCTTTTTTTATAAGCTTCTTTTAATATAAACCTACTTTATAATTAAAATTATAATATAACTAAAGTATATTATTTATAATAATCTTTTATATTAATAATATTTATATTCTAGTTTTATTTTTTACTTTAGTTTATAATATAATTTAATCTACCTTTTAAGAATAAAAGGAAATTACTATAGTAAGTACTTTAATAATTATATACTAATTAGCTTATACTAATCTATAAAGAATATCCTTTTAAACTACTATCTAAGAAATAGAAAGTTAATAAGGAATTATTAATAAACCTATATACTAAGAAGGCTTATAAAAAAGTAAATAATCTTATATTTATATAAAAATAAATTAAGAATATAAAAAATAACTTATAAATTACTTATAATTAAGTAGTTAATAAGGTAAAAAAGAGTAAAGAGTATTTTTAAGTATTATTTAATAAATAGAAAGTATTTATTAAAAAAGTATATAATAATACTAAAGTATATTAGTATATTATTATTTTTCTCTTATAATATATATTATATATTAATTAAATTATACTAATAGTCTTTTTATTAGGAAATACCTAATCTATATTAAGTAATTAATTAAAATAGCTATTAATAAAGAGCTATTTTATATATTTTTAGATAATAAAAGTCCTAATTAGGAGGATATTAATAATTTAATAGAAGCTAAGCTAGCTTATATAGAGATTATTACTAATTTTATCAATAATAAGTTTATTATTTAGGAATTTTCTTAATAAGAAATTAAAAAAGCTATTAAGAGCTAATAAGTAAAATATAAAAAGGTATATTTAATTTATATAGTTAGCTATTATACTCTAATATTATTAGATAATAATTTAATATAGGGTTAAGTAATTTACTAAGATACTTTATATACTTCTTTTAAGTATATTATATAAAATTTATATTCTATATAATAAGCTATTTAATACTATTTAAATTACTAATTTTATTACTTAAGATTAAGCTAAAATTAGATATAATCTTTTATATATAAAGTTCTTATTTAGCTAATAAAAATTAGTAATAAACCCCTTTTATTTCTCTAAAAGTATATTTTTATTATTAATAAGCTATTTATATAATTTATATTAATTAAGATTAATTTAAAAATAATAAAATCTTTAAATTAAATTATAATAAAGTAATATATAATTATTATATTATAATTAGTATTTTTCTAATTATTTCTAATTTATACCTTTTTCCTATTATTAGTTATATACTATATAATAGTCTTTTATATAAATATAAGACCTTTAAATAGGTTCTAATTATTTATAGTATAATTTAGAATATCTATAGCTAGGAGAATAAGGTCTTTAAATTACTAGTTAAATCTATCTAATTTATTTAGGAGAATCTCCTAGGATATTTATTATTATAGGATATAGAGAATTTATTATAATTTAATTTTATTTATAAAACCTTTTAACTTTTTCTTAGTAATAAATAGATTATTCTTAATATTATTTATAGAAAGGTTAGTACTTTAGAATATTAAAAGCATGCTATTATAGCTTCTATGGAATAGGTAGTTAGGTTTAAGTTTAGGGAAATATAATTTAATATTCCTCTTTATTATACTAATCCTTTTATACTAATCTTATAATTCTATATAATTACTATCTCTTTATAAAACTTAACTAAGATCCTATGCCTTTAAAAATATTCTATACTAACTCTATATTAGCTAGCTATAATATTACTCTTTTTATATATATTATATAAATATTTATATTTATTATAGTTATTTTAATTAGTCTTTTATTATTTTAAATATAATATTTACTCTTAAATAATATTACTAAAAAGCTCTTAGAAATCTCCCTTAATACTTTAATTATTTATAGCTAAAATCTTATATTCTTATTAGTTTATAATAAAATTTCCTTGATTATATAAATTATAATAGCCTAAGGTAAAATTAGCTTAATAGATAATTATAATTAATAAATATCTTATAAGATAGATATTAGAATAAATTAATAAATATCTAATATATATTTATTTACCTTAATATACTATCTAACTATTATTATTATTATTTTACTAATATCTTTAGCTTTTTTGCATATTATATTTAATTTCCTATTTATACTTATTTTACCTATAAAGGCTTTTTAGTCTTTATATAATATATAATTATAGTCCCTAAAATTAGCAATAATATAATAGATTAAATAGAATAGCTACTCCTAATACTGCTTATATCTCTTATTGGGAACTTTAGAATTTTTTTAAGTGGAGATAGTATTACTAATTAGTATAAATAATTAAATTAATTATAATAGTAAATTTCCCTTAAGAAAAATTAATATAAGAATTTTATTAGGTTTATTTTAAGATTTTTTTTTTTTTCTAATAAGCAATTTTCTTACCTTTAATTAGTTCTTATAGTTATTATATATAATAATAATTCTTTCTACTTATATATATCTCTTTATATACTATTATTATATTATTAATAAATATCCCCTTTACCCTACTTCTTTAAATTATACTAATATTTATACTAATCTCGTATTTTACACTAATCTATCTTATCCTTTGCTTTTTACTATTACCCTATTATTACTTTAACCTTACTATATCCCTTATATAAGGATACTCTTATCCTATTTTAAAATTTATTATCTTATTTATTTACCTATTATAGTAAAGATGCCTTTATTATATAATAATAAATTATAATTTAGTACCAAAGAAATATTTACTTATTAATACCTAGGAAAAGTATTATATTACTATTATAAGTAGCTTTTAATATATTCTATAATAACTATAAAGTATCTATTTAGGACTTATTTAAGTAAGGAGTAATAATTAATAATAGTTCTCTTATTATTATTTATATATTATAAAAAGATAGGAGCCTAAGCTTCTTATCTAACCTTACCCATTATTTCTAATAAGTAATAAGATAAGAAAATAAAGGAGCTTATCAAGGTATAAAAGTGATTTATATCCCCCTAAGGAGAGGAACAGCTTAACAAGATAATAATACTAAGGAGTATATTAAACCTTTAGACTTTTAAATCCTATAATATAATTACCTTTATACCTATAATTACCTTAGAAGCTTAAAAATAATATAAAATAAAAACTATAAAGCTTTCTTTAATAGAAATAAAATATAATAAAAAGATAGCTTTCCTAATAGCTAGAATTAGTATATTTTAATATACTTATAAATATACCTATAAATATACCTATAAATAATATTAATTAAAATATCTATATTTTAATATTATCTTATCTATAAAGGTAATACCCCTTCTAAATCTAACTTTATATATAGATATATATATTAAGAGATCTAGGCTATTAATATCTAATTTATTATAATAAATAAATATTACTTTAATAAGGAAATTTACCCTTTATAATATTAAAATATTATATATTCTAAGGATAAGATTAAGCTTATTTTTTAGGAGTATAAGCTATTTAAGAGAAAAGGCCTTAATAGTAATAATATTAAATTTATTATTTAATAATAAGATATATTAAAGTTAATATTAAACTATTAATTATTTATAAAAAAAAGACTTAGCTTAAATAACTCTTAAAAGAGATTTATAGAGAATATAAATAATAATAATAAGTAGCTTAATAATTTAATATAAATAATTGAATTTAGAATAAAATAAATATAAAAAAAAGGAACTAATAAAGGAAGAGAGGTTTTATTAGAATCTATAAATTACTATAGAATTATAATATAATAAAAATATAATAAGATAAAGGAGCTTATAATAAGCACTTAATAAATAATTATTAAGTAAAAGTCTTTATTTAATATATATTATTAAAATTACTTATCTATATATATCCTAATTATATAATTCTTATAATTCTTTTACTCTTATATTTATATAGATAATTAGTATATATATAATAAATAATATTATATTATAATATACTAATAAGGGTAATTACTCTCTAATATACTATATAATTATAAATAATATAATATTATACTAATAATTACCTATTAATAAGGAGAAATAAAATTACTTTATTATTAATAAGCTAATTATAATAAAAGCTAAAAATATATATAAATACTATCTATTAAATAATTAATTAAAGACTACCTAGTAAAACTAAAACCTTATATTAAAGGAATCCTTAGAATTATAATACTATATTAGAACTCCTAATTCTAGGGTATATACTAAGAGTAATAATAGCTATAAGCTATAAGGGAGCCCTATATACCCTATACTAAGAAATAATATAAAAAAAATAAAACTAAAAGTATTACTAGACTAATTAATATAAAGCTAGATATAAATAATATAATAGCTTATAGAATACCTAATAAACTTAAGGAAGGATAGGGATAAACTCCTAACCTATAACTATAGCTACCTAAAAGAGAATATTACTAATATAAAGATTAATAACTAAATATAAGCTATTAAATAAAAAAACTAACTAAGACTAATCTATATAAATAAGTAAAAAATTAAGTAAATATTAATTAAACTTTCTTATATAAATTAAACCTAATAATATAATTATATAAAAGGTTTTTTAGGCTAATATAGTAAGATTTACTAGATTATATATATAGAAAGTATATTAATATAGATTACTAAGAATAAGACCTAAGAAATAAACTATTAAGTCTCTAATAATATAAAAAGTAAATCCTAATAAATTACTTCTAGATATAAATAATAATATATATCTTCTTAGGAACTAAGAATATTAAAATATAATCTAATCTAGCCTATTAGTATTACTTTAGCCTAATTAGGCATTTAAAGGATAATTTAGATTAACTTAAGATTAGCCTAACTAAAGTAAGAGATATAGCTTAAAAAGTAAAAAGGTAATAGCTATATATAAAATAGGATAGTAAATACTTATAGAATAAATACTAAAAAAGACCTAAATCTAAGTCTTACTAAGAAGAATAATAGAAATCTATTTATATAGGGAACTTTTATAAGGGGCCTAAGGATAAATTATTATTTAAGATAGATTATATACCTTAGTATTAAATATAAGATATACCTTTTCTATAGATTATAAGTTAGAGGTATAAATATTCCTAGTATATTCCTAGGACTAAGGGAATATTCCTATTAAATATTATAATTATTTTTAAGTAAGCTATTATTTAAGTAAATATATTATACTAAGAAAAAATATAAAGTACTTAAAATTAGTATAAATTTAAATTATTTAAGTAAAAAATAAGAACTTTAACTCCTTAGAAAATAAATAAATATAAAGAATTAATCTAATCCCTTTATACTAAATCTATAAATAGTTCTTATTAGAGATATTATAAAAGGATAGGTAATTATACTATAAGCTTATAATAAATACTTATACCTAAGTTAATATTATTAGCTCTAGATTAGTAAAATAATTAGGACTATAATTTACTAAGGATTAGAAGGTATTAGCCCTAATTATATTTAATAGGAAGGAATCTTTACCAAAGAAAATATACTATTTAATCTTTTTTTTAATATACTTCTAAGGATTCCTTAGAAAGATCTAATAAATATTTACTAAGGCACTTTAATTATAAAATATTAATAATCTCCTACTATCTAATAATTCTATAGGTAAAAAAGGGATAATAATTAATATCTATACTTATACCTAGAGCTATATATTAATCTTAATTATAAAGCTAGAAGCCTTTATAAAAGAAGTAATAGAGAGTAAGGGATAGGTATAAATAATATATATCTATAGTATATTATTACTAAATAAATAGCTAATAGCTAAACTAGGGAAAGAAGAGCCTTAAAAGATAATAATTATACCCCCTAAACTCTAAGATATAGCTATTACTTTTAATAAAGTAACTATAAAAAAATAACCCCTTCTAGAGAATATAGAATATATAATTAACCTAGTTAAGGGAAAGAAACCCCTATATAGCCCTATTTATCCTATTAATAGGATATAGTAAAAGGCAATCTAGGAATATATTATAGAAAATACTATAAATAATTATATATAGCCCTTTATAAGTAAAGCTAAAGTATTAGTCCTATTTATACCTAAAAATAGTATCTTAAGACTTTATATAAACTACTAAGGCTTAAATATTATAATTATTAAGAATTATTGCCTACTACTATTTATTAAAGACTTTCTAAACTAATTAATAAAAATAAAATAAATTATTAAGATTAATCTTAGGAATATTTATTATAAAATTAGAATTAAACCTAGTAACTATTAGAAGATTACTTTCTATATTAAATATAATTATTTTAAGTATATAATTATATTATTTAGACTTACTAATACCCTAGCTACCTTCTAAGTATATATCTACTAAATACTAATTAGCTTATTAAATATTTACTATATTATATATTTAAATAATATTATTATTTACTTTAAAATTAAAAAATAATATATAAAAAATATCCAAGAGATCCTATAATAATTATATAAAATATAATTATATATTAAACTATCTAAATATAATTTTTACTAATAAAAAGTAAAATTCCTAGGTTATATTATTACCTAAGAGGATATTTAAATAAAGCTAGAAAAAGTTAAAATAATTATAAAATTAAAGCTACTTAAGAGCTTTTAAGATATATAAATCTTCCTAGGATTCTATAATTTTTATTATAAATTTATTAATTATTATTCTAAGATTATAGAACTTATTATAGCCCTACTAAAAGATAGCTAGAGTAATAAGAAAATAGGAATATTTAAATAGCCTATAAAAATAGCTAATATATTTAACTAACTAAAAAAAGCATTCTATTTAATAATTATCCTATAATACTAGGATCCTAGGCTAAAATTATAAGTAAAAATAAATATATTAGTAAAAGCTATATTAAGAATTATAATTTAATTATATAAAGACTAATAATAACTAATTACTTATTAATTATAAAAGCTTATAAAAACTAAGTAATATTAGGCTATAGGCTAATAAGAACTTCTTATTATTATTAAAAATATAAAATATTAGAGCTACTACCTCTTAGGATTAATAAATAAATTTATATCATTAATAAACTATATAGCTTTAATAGGAATTATTATAGCCTTTGCAAAAGACCTTTAAGGAAGGCTTACCTATTAAGTATATTAATTAGTATCTTTTAATTTTAATATTAAATATAAACTAAATAAAATAAATCCTATTAATAGGCTATCTAGGAGATTAGATTATATAATAAGTAAAATTTTATATAAAGATATTTTACTTATCTTAGTATAAAAGCTATAATTAGTATAAATACTCTTACTAATTATATACTAAATAGTTACTAATAGCCCAGGGAAAGATAAGATTGCCTAGGTATATATATAAGTAGTAAAAGCTAGCCTAATAAACTAAACCTAAAAATACTCAAAGGAATCCTTATCTTTAGATTAGCCTAGGATATTAAGATCCTTTAGTTTTATATAAAGCTTAATATTTATTTCTATAGTTATTACTAAAGCTTAATTAGCTAAAAATATAATTATATAATAGCTAGAGAATACTTAATAAGATATAGCTACTCTAGAAAGCTATAAGGACTTATCTAAAGCTAAGATTATTATACTAGAATAATATATCCTATGCTTAGTTATTAATAAATTAATAGAAAATAAAATAATATTTCTTTCTTAATTCTTCTATAAGCTTAAAGACTTAGTTTAAGGACTATAGGCTAAAGACTTATAATATTAATAATAAGTAGAAAAGGCTTATAAACTAGCTAGGTATATAGTATAATATTACTTAAATAACTAAGGAACCTTTTTCTATAAAGAAAGATTAATAATACTAAACTAATAAATAATAAGGCTAAAAATCCTATATTAATATTATAATAACCTAAGAGTAGATTATATAGGGGCTACTAAGACCTTTAAACTAATTATATATAAATTCTATTAAAATTAAATTTCCTAAGATATAAAAGAATATACCTAGAGTTACTAATCTTACTAAGGTATATATATACTAAGGTATAAATCCTATAAAAAGCTATAATTTTTATCTATATTATTATACTTATTCTAAAAAATTAGTATTAATTTTATTATAAGGATACTAAATAGTACTAGAGTAGATAGAGAGGAATATTTATATTTAGTTAAAATATAAGCAAAAGGCTTGACTAGGCAATTCTAGGAGCAGATATAATTAGTATTTAAATAACTATAATATTAGTCTCTTTTTGCCCTAATCAACAAAATAATTAACTTTATTTAATATTATAACCTTAATATCCTTTTTATATTAAAGATAGTAAACTCTATTAAACCTAACCTAATATTTAAGATAGCTTTTTATACTAAGATTAATATATTCTAGCCTACTTTTAATATTATTAAAAATAGCTAAATCTAAACTATATTTTAAATATTATATTCTTTATAATCTATTATATTTATTTACCTTAAAATATATTAATAATAAACTTTATATTAAATATTTACTTAATCTTATTAAGACCTTTAAATTAAAGCTTAAAAAGAAAGGGCTTCTTAGGCTATTTAAAATCTTTATTATTAACCTTAAATTATTCTAAAAGATATAATATATTAAATTTAAATTCTATATACTTAAAAAGAATAATCTTAATATTAATAATAAAGGGTTTATCTAAGAAAAATATAAGAAATTTAATATTATTATAAATAAATTAGATAAAATAGTATTTAAGGAGATAATTAAAATAGAAAAAGCTTTTCTTAGTAAAATTAATAGTAATAGATATAATAAGTAGCTAAAAAGGATAATAAGTATTATAATCTATATTAAAAACTATAATAAAAATAGGTCTAAGAGTAAGTATAAAGATTACTACTAATAAAATAATAATTAATTAAAAAGTTATAGAAAATTAGTAGTCTAGGCTAGATTTTAAATATCTAGGAAATTAAAAGCGTGTTTATTTATAATTAATAAATCTAGTTTATA
>PGGA01000002.1:146983-195565 GCA_004380915.1 Calonectria pseudonaviculata
TATTAATTATAAAAGCTTATAAAAACTAAGTAATATTAGGCTATAGGCTAATAAGAACTTCTTATTATTATTAAAAATATAAAATATTAGAGCTACTACCTCTTAGGATTAATAAATAAATTTATATCATTAATAAACTATATAGCTTTAATAGGAATTATTATAGCCTTTGCAAAAGACCTTTAAGGAAGGCTTACCTATTAAGTATATTAATTAGTATCTTTTAATTTTAATATTAAATATAAACTAAATAAAATAAATCCTATTAATAGGCTATCTAGGAGATTAGATTATATAATAAGTAAAATTTTATATAAAGATATTTTACTTATCTTAGTATAAAAGCTATAATTAGTATAAATACTCTTACTAATTATATACTAAATAGTTACTAATAGCCCAGGGAAAGATAAGATTGCCTAGGTATATATATAAGTAGTAAAAGCTAGCCTAATAAACTAAACCTAAAAATACTCAAAGGAATCCTTATCTTTAGATTAGCCTAGGATATTAAGATCCTTTAGTTTTATATAAAGCTTAATATTTATTTCTATAGTTATTACTAAAGCTTAATTAGCTAAAAATATAATTATATAATAGCTAGAGAATACTTAATAAGATATAGCTACTCTAGAAAGCTATAAGGACTTATCTAAAGCTAAGATTATTATACTAGAATAATATATCCTATGCTTAGTTATTAATAAATTAATAGAAAATAAAATAATATTTCTTTCTTAATTCTTCTATAAGCTTAAAGACTTAGTTTAAGGACTATAGGCTAAAGACTTATAATATTAATAATAAGTAGAAAAGGCTTATAAACTAGCTAGGTATATAGTATAATATTACTTAAATAACTAAGGAACCTTTTTCTATAAAGAAAGATTAATAATACTAAACTAATAAATAATAAGGCTAAAAATCCTATATTAATATTATAATAACCTAAGAGTAGATTATATAGGGGCTACTAAGACCTTTAAACTAATTATATATAAATTCTATTAAAATTAAATTTCCTAAGATATAAAAGAATATACCTAGAGTTACTAATCTTACTAAGGTATATATATACTAAGGTATAAATCCTATAAAAAGCTATAATTTTTATCTATATTATTATACTTATTCTAAAAAATTAGTATTAATTTTATTATAAGGATACTAAATAGTACTAGAGTAGATAGAGAGGAATATTTATATTTAGTTAAAATATAAGCAAAAGGCTTGACTAGGCAATTCTAGGAGCAGATATAATTAGTATTTAAATAACTATAATATTAGTCTCTTTTTGCCCTAATCAACAAAATAATTAACTTTATTTAATATTATAACCTTAATATCCTTTTTATATTAAAGATAGTAAACTCTATTAAACCTAACCTAATATTTAAGATAGCTTTTTATACTAAGATTAATATATTCTAGCCTACTTTTAATATTATTAAAAATAGCTAAATCTAAACTATATTTTAAATATTATATTCTTTATAATCTATTATATTTATTTACCTTAAAATATATTAATAATAAACTTTATATTAAATATTTACTTAATCTTATTAAGACCTTTAAATTAAAGCTTAAAAAGAAAGGGCTTCTTAGGCTATTTAAAATCTTTATTATTAACCTTAAATTATTCTAAAAGATATAATATATTAAATTTAAATTCTATATACTTAAAAAGAATAATCTTAATATTAATAATAAAGGGTTTATCTAAGAAAAATATAAGAAATTTAATATTATTATAAATAAATTAGATAAAATAGTATTTAAGGAGATAATTAAAATAGAAAAAGCTTTTCTTAGTAAAATTAATAGTAATAGATATAATAAGTAGCTAAAAAGGATAATAAGTATTATAATCTATATTAAAAACTATAATAAAAATAGGTCTAAGAGTAAGTATAAAGATTACTACTAATAAAATAATAATTAATTAAAAAGTTATAGAAAATTAGTAGTCTAGGCTAGATTTTAAATATCTAGGAAATTAAAAGCGTGTTTATTTATAATTAATAAATCTAGTTTATAATAAATAATAGAGAGGAATATAATATAATCCTAGTTATAGTCTACTATATAATAAGGTATACTACCTTTATACCTATAAAAAAGATACTAACTATAGCCTAAATAGTATAATTATTATATAAATATATAGAATATAAATTTAGAATATCTAAAGGTATTATAAATAATAAAAATAAACTATTTATTAGTAAGTTTTAGGTAAAATTTATAAGAAAATAGGTAATTATCTATAGACTATTTACTACTTATTACCTATAAACTAATAAATAAATAAAAAGAATTAACTAAGTATTAAAATAATATTTATAACTATATACTAAATAAGTACTATCCTATTAAGCAATATAACTATTAAAAGCATAATTTATATATAATAATAGCTACTATAGTACTATTAGTATATTTTTAATATTTATACTTTATAAATATTATCCTAAAGTAATAAACTATATCCTAAAATATATATATACTAAAGTTTAAGGGCTTATTAAATATCTAAAGATATTTTACTAAGTATATAAAAAGGTATATTAATATTAATAATAAGCTATTAAAAGCTAAATAATATACTATAATTATTACTATATTCTATAGAGCTATTAATAGAAATAAGTTATTAAAATATTTACTAGGAACTTCTATTTTAAATATAAAAAGCTAATACCTAGGTTTATTAAGATAATTATTACTAATAAAATTAGGGCCTAAGTATATAAAGTATATCTTCTAAAGTAATATAAATATATATATAATATCTTTTTAGTTATACTATTAGAGCCTTAGATAAAGCCTAAGAAAGCACTTAATAAATACCTATTATTATTACTAGAGCTTAAGAAAGAGAAAGATAAATAGAAGGTAAAAGATATAGTAATATATAAAGATAAGGGTAATAAAAAACTCTATTAAGTAAAGTAAATAGGCTAGCTAGTAAAATATAATATATAAGAGCTTAGTAAATACTTAGAGAATACCTAATTTATTATTATTAAATATTAGAAATAATAAAAATATATATATAAAAAATAAAATAAATAGAATAATTAATTAGACTATAAAATATAAGCTAAATATATACTAAGATAATAATAGCTATAATAATAAAATTTTATTAAGTAATTACTAACTAAGATAAATAATTACTATATAATCTAATAATTATAATCTAAACCCTAAATAAATAAATATATAATAACTAATTACTTTTACTTAATATAAATCTTCTAAGTACTACCTAAGGAATAATTATAAATATATTTCTAGGAAATACTTATAAGTACCTTAGGAACTATAGAGGCCTAGGACTTTTAGGGTATACTAGGAATTATAAATATTAATAAAATAGCTAATATAATAAGTATATAATAAATATAAAAAGCTTTTTAATTAGGTTTATAATATAACTTTTATTAGGATAAAGAAAAAGGAAAATAAATAGATTTTAGCTTTATATCTAATAAACTTTTGCTTATTACCTAATTATTATTCTTATTACTAGGAATAAATTTAATAGGTAAGGGATTAATATAATATTTCTTTATAGACCTAGGAAAATAAATAAATATTTAATATTTTTTAGGAGTAAAAGTAATATTATAGCCTAAAAAAGAATAATTAAAATATTTAATAATATATAAAGGAGTAAGACTATTTTTATACTTAGAGAGTTTAATAAGTATTTTAGTATATTAGATTATTTTAAATTTAATAAGAATATTTTTATTTTTAATATTATAAATAGGTATAAAGATAGTATATTATAAAAAATTAAATATAGCTAAAAGATTATAAGTAAAAATATTATTATATATATATAATAAGATAATAATAACTAGCTATTAATAAAGATCCTTAGTATTTATATCTAAAAATTAATACTATAAAATATTAATAATAATCTATAAAATATATATAATAAGAAAGCTATAAAAGTACTTATAAAATATATATATAAACTTAAAAGTTAAGTATAATAAGTTACTAGATAATAATAGCCTTTTAGAGCTAAAGCTAGGTAAAGTATTTAATAGGTATTTATTAGCCTTTTATAAAAGCCTTAATACTATTCCTTATTTAATATTAAGTATTAGAGGTCTTTTTAAATACCTAAGTAATATATTATTATTATAAATTAATTATAAAAGTAAGATTATTTTTATTAGCTGGAAAATTCTAATATTAGATATTAAAGATAATAAGCTTATTAGAAATTTAATTAGAATATTAATAGAATATTTATAAGGTATAATAAGATTATTTATAATATTATAAGGCTAATTAGATATTTTATAGTATATATAATAACTATTATAAGAATTAGTAATATAAGTTAGGGTAAGATTATTATATTTTTATAAGATATAATAAAAGTAAGGAATTTTACTATTTTATTAGCTAGTTATATACTTATTATTAAAATAAAAATAGTATACTAAAATAGCTAAAATATAAAAAAGTATAGATATTATTAAAGGCAAGGAATATTATTATATATAATATATAAAAAAGGAATAATAGGTATTTAGAGAATATTTAGTAGGGTATACTCTAATTATATTATAATAGGATATAATATAAATAGGGTATATAATAAGTATATATATATTATAATAATATAATATAGAACTTATATAAAGGTTTTATTAGATAATAAAGCCTATTAAACCTAAAGATATTATAAATACTTAGAGATTAAGTATCTAGGAAGGGGGATAATTATAAGAAAATAAGAGCCTAAGCTTTTTATTTAATCTTACTTATTATTTCTAATAAGTAATAAGATAAGAAAATAAAGAAGCTTATAATAAGTATTTAATAAGTACTTATTAAGTAAAAGTCTTTATTTAATATATATTATTAGAATCACCTATCTATATATATTCTAATTATATAATCCTTATATATATATTGTTCTTACTCCCTGATATACCCTATATAGAAGGGAACTAGAATATCTACTATAAATTAGTATTTTAAGTTTATAGTATACTCTAAAACAAGTTTTATATTCTAGTTTATAGAGACTAAAATAGTATAATATACCCTATAAGTATTATATTTTTAATTATACTAATTAATTATACTAATTAATTATACTAATTAATTATATTAATAAGTATTAGATTAGGACTCTAAAGTAATAAAATAAAGCTATTAATTATTTGATTTGATTTTTAGCTAGAAATAACCTTTTTAATAATATTATATCCTATTCTATATTTAAAAAGTATATTAAATATTTTAATTTTAATATTAAAATCCCTTCTCTACCTATAATCATAAAATATATATTAACTTATACTATATAAACTTTATTTTTTATACTAAAGAATCTACTAAAGCTATTTAAGATATCTTTAATAATTAACTCTTAGATTTCTCTAAAATATTAGTTTATAATTCTTAGAATTCTTACTTACTTTCTTAATTATAAGTAATATTTTTACTAAATATCCTTAGGATTCTTTAATATATCTAAGAACTAAGGTAAATAATATTAAATTTAATAGATTATTTATTATTTTTAAAAGTATAATCTTTTAGATTAAGTATAATTATTAATAGCTAATAATAGTACTTATTTTAAGCCTAATATTCTCTTTAAAGAGATTATAAATATATCTTATTCTAATAAGCCTAGATATATTATATATATATATTATTTTACTTATATTATAAATCTTACTATTTTAAAGATCTTTAATCCTTAAAAGCTATCTTAATATACTTAGAATATTAAGCTTAAGGATAATATCTTTAATAATACTTAATATTTCTTTTTTAACTAATTATTAAGTTTTAAGAATAATAATATCTTTAACTTAGAATATAATATATCTTTAGAAAATACTAATTTACTTTTTAGTATTATTTTAAAGGTATATTATATTATATTAATTATTATATTAATTTACTAAAATCTTTATAAATTAAATATCTAATAATTAAATTTACCTAAAGCTCTAAAAAATAAGTATATTTTATAGAAATCTAATCTAAAGTATAATTATTATATAAGCTAAGCTTTAAAAAGCCCTTTAAGCTTCTTAGAGATATTTATATATATTAGAACTTAATAGTCCTAATACCTCTTTATATATAATACCTTTTACTATTTATTATAGCTTAATATAAAAATTATCCTAATATAAATCTAATATTATCTTAATAGAATTAGATTTAGATTTTATGCCTAATTAATATTAGCTAGATATTCCTTTAGATTACTAATAAAATAAGCTAAGATTCTAATCTTACTTTAGTAAATATATAGCTTTTAATTAAAATTGCTTATTATTACCTTTTAATTATTTAATAATATATATATTCTAAATTAAATAATACTAAAAATTAGTTTCTATAGCTAAAGGCTTTTTTATTAGTAGTAATATATAGCTAAGAGAAACTTAAAAAATATATTTAATTATTAATAAAGAATATTTATTTTATTAGTCTATCTTTAGTTTTATTACTATTACCTAATAATCTTACTTTTAATCCTAAATAGGCTAGCCTAATATATATTAATCCTAAGCTTAAATACTCTTTATTTAGAGCTATTTAAATAAGGGTTTATTAAGGAATATTAAGAAAGTTATTTTATAATAATATATAATAATACTAAAGTTATAAATCCTACTTTTTTAATAGAAAGCTAATTAGCTATTTTTCTAAGTTTAAAAAAGGTAATTCTCTTTTTTATATATTAACCTAATATACTAATCTAATATATTAATCTAATATACTAATTACTCTTTAGATCCTAAGAATTTCTCCTTAAAATATAGCTATTTATAAAGAATTCCTATAAGAATATATATATTACTAAATATTCTATTTCTTAATACTAATTTTAATATTATAGCTTATTATAATAAGAAAACCCTTTTTATATTTTAGGCTAAAATAATATAAAAACCCTAATATTATAAAGTATATTAAATAGCTTAAGATATACTTTATATTTAACCTATAATTATTTCTCTTAGGTATACTTAGAATATATATTAGTATATTTACTCTTATAATTAATATATATTAAATATTAATACTATTAAAGAGTATTTTAATATTTACCTTTATAATTAATAACTATCTTAATAATAAGGCTTTTTTAGTTCTAATTAATTAGATATTAAGAATATTTCCTAAGAAAACTTTTAAATTTATCTCTATAAACTTAATTTAGCCTTAAGGTATTTTACTTTTATACTTAATATTATAAAATAGCTTTAATTAATTTTATTTTTTAATATAAATATTAAGGCTAATATTAAAATTATATTATTATTTAGTCTTATTATACCCTTAAATCTAATAAATATATCTAAAGATAATTTCTAAAGTTAAATTAAACTTAATTTATAGCTTAGATAATTATCCCCTAATTTATAATTTTCTATTTTTATATTTCTTTTAATAAACCTTTTATTTTTAGAAAATATTTATTATATTCTTAGTAATAATAATAAAAATATTAATAATAAAGATTTATTATTATTATAATTATAATATTATAAAATATAAATTAATTTAATTAAAAAAAAGCTAAAATTAATAAATAAAAAATCTATATTAAGTAATTAATCTTAAAAGATTATTAGAAATATAACTTATAATATAAAATAATTATTATTTTATAGAAAAATAAGATTATTTTCTATTAATATAATAATTATTTATTATTATATTTTTATTTATATTAATTATATATATTAATAAATTATTTTTTTACTTATAAATACTTATAAATAATAAAAATTAACCTATAAATACCTATAAATAATAATATAATAATATCTACTATTTATAAATATTTATAAATAATATTATATTACCTAGTATTAGGATAGGTACCTATAGGCTACCTATACCTTAGGTACCTATAGGTATTTTATACCCTAGATACAAAGGGCAAGTTGCACCCTCGGATTTCTAGGCTATAATAAGAACTTGTAATTAAATAATTACTTTCAATCTATATTTAGTCTCTTTTAAGAATACTTGAAAGAATATTCTATTAACATTATACATTTACATAGCTATTGCAGCTACCTTTAAGATTTGTAATCGTGAGAGCGTCATTGTTGTTTGTATGGAGCAGCAGAATTTCAATGCCGCGACCAGACAAAACAGGCCTCCCTACCCCCTCTAACAAATACAAAACAAAGCAAAAAACTAAGCCACATTATTAAAGTCCGGATCGCCTTATCTACTGTTCCAGTTGATGCTTTTACATTCACATTTCTTATTGCCAAACCCCAGAGGAAAAATATTATCTCAATCCACCACCCACCAAGACCTCCCAGGCTACTGGCACGGACAGACGCTTTCAACGCATAGACCACAATCGATAATCTATGAGGAATCGAGCATTAAAAGAAGGAGTGGATATAAAGAATATTAACAAAGAGTTTACTCATATGACAAAGGAGTGTAAGACATCTACGCTTCAAGCAGGAGAAATACTCGAGTGAAGGCAGTACCACGTCACACGTACCATTTGTACACGACGTGATTGGACATAACTTACTAAAACTAGGTAGGTAATTGGCGAGCACCCTCTCTGAATAACTCCGTGGCTGAAACATGGATGGATAAAGGTGCACCGGTAAAAACAGGCCGGAATAAATCTACATTAATGCATCGATCTGAAAGGCATCTGTTTCAGTGCTGACGTACGGACGTACTAACAGACACTAGCAACAACTAGTCTCAAAGGGTGAAGAGGATCACCTACCCTGCCCATGATGGCCACCCTTTGCACGCGCTTTCATCCTCGCCAGACTCAAACAAGCTTGGAAGTCCCAAAGCCCGAGTGGTGCCACCAGCGAGCGACGAGCCCTTATTGGCTGTACGTAAGGCCATGTTTGCGTCCCAGAACGCGCAGGATTGCAACACTCTGCGAAACTGCTCATGGTCTTCTCCGCCTCTCACATGCTAAGCACTCATTCCTCGCCTCAACACGCACGACTTCGCCGCCAAAATGGGAGACGTCTCCGACCCCGCGGCATCTGATGCATCACGCTACGTCGCCAATCCCCGGTTCCATCGCACCTTCACGCTGCCCGCCACGGCAGGACACGGCGAACTGACCTTCGGATATGCGGATGTCGGCCGAGTTCCCGACCCTGCGGACGTGGGCCCAAGCCCACCAACAGTCCTTTTCATACCGGGCATGTTTGCTTCCCGCTATCTCGGCATAGCCATGCACCCAATTGCCGAGAAGCTGGGGGTTCGGCTTTTGGTTGTTGATCGGTACGTTTTCATCTGCTGTCTTTGTTCCTGCTTGTTTGCAATTACCCTGATCTACCTGATTGACATATCGTTTCACAGCCCCGGAATGGGCAAGTCAACAGATGTTCCCCTTGCGCAGCGCATCCCAATCTGGATAGAGCTGGTGCCTCGTTTCCTAGAACATTTACGTGTCCATCACGTCGCCTTAGTGTCCCACAGCGCTGGGACCATGTATTTGCTGAATACTCTGCATCAATGCCGGGGCATTTTACATCCCGAGAAACCTTTTGTTGCACTGCTAGGTACTCTCCTTCTTGATGCCCACCATACCTTTACGCCTCCCTTTTCACCAGCGTGATCTCTACAGGAGGATATGGTTTGTTGCTGACAATGTTACTATTGATGTAGCACCATTTGTTGACCCGTCCATTTCGCGTGTTATGGCGATGCAACTAGCTCAATACGTACCAGTCTCTACTTTCAGTGTCTGGCACCTCATCCCGCAGTTTTTCGTCCTAAAGGCGGGCCCCGCATTTGCTTCTAGCGGCACTATATTTAATAAAGCATCAGGCTTCATCCCTAAGATAGGTGGGAACGCGGGAGAGACTGGGCTGCAGAAGAACCGTACAAAGTTCGAGACCGACTATGGCATGTCTCAAGACCTCCAGGTAAATATAGAGCAGCAAGTTTTAAAGTCCATGTTTGGGGAAAACACGGTTGGTGCCAATAGCGAGGCGCTGCAGTGTCTGCGCAAAGGCCAAGACTGGTCTTGGGCCAAATGTGACGACTATGTCTCCTGCGTGAGAGAGGTGGTGGAAAATGAGAGAAGAGAAAGGGGCCCAAACAATGATAGCAACCAAAAGTCAAAGCTCAAGGTCATGGCTTATTTTGCGGATGACGATATCATGAGTGGGAAAAAGGGACAGATCTACATGGAAGAATGCTGGGCAGGTAACCAGCCTGGGGAGTTTGAAGACGTATTAGATTTTGAGTCAATCACTATGCCTGGGACTGACCATGATACTGTAATGCAGTCGGTGGAGGTTTTGGAGAGAGTTTTTATCCATGCTGGTGGCATCAATAGGTGTTAAACTACCTAGATAGTTGATTTAGCTAACTAATGGATGGTCCCAAGCCCAATTGTTCTAGCTCACTTTCCAACAGTCGGCATTGCAGAGACCTAAGCCACTTTGTAGGGCGATGTGACAATCTCAAGGAAATAATTGATATTTCCGATGTTATGGTGGTCCAGAGGTTTGGGCGTGTTGACGCCAATCGTTTCAAACGTGCATTGGCCGGCGTCAGAGCCATGAGGCTTCCGAGATCCTCTGGTGTGCCATTTTGTGAATTGATCTTCTATCCATGACAACCAGACCTGTCTGGAAGCAAAGAATAGAGGAACATGGCTCACCCCTTTAGTGTGGACATAGCGGAGGAGGCCATTGTGGGCAAAAATTATGGCAAGTGCAGTTCACGTACTCCGAGGTGAGCTGAGGAATGACGACCGTGTCACCAGTTACCTGCAAAACCAGCATTTGGCCTTTGAATTCCTTGCCGTCAGTGACAATGAGCTCGGAAATCTGCTGAGCAGTAGTCGAGTTCAGAGATTCATCCCTTGTTAGAACAAGGCCAGGGCTCTCACTGAGAACATTGGTCAAGGGCAGTGTAAACCCCGAGTTGCAGCTCGATATGTTCTGGACAAGCTTGAAGAAGCCGATTCCTCCGCCTTGGGAGTGGCCAAACACGACAAATTCCCTGCTAACTTTGTCGGGGAAGGCATCATGATTAGCCTGGGCCGCGTACAGGACGTCGTAACCGATTGATGGAGAGAAAATGGTCTGATGGATAATAGGCCTGTCGCGGGAGTCTTTTGAAACGCCGAGGCCAGCGTAGTCGGACGCAACCACAGCATACCCCGCTAGAGCTAGTTCATACGGGGCGCTGTACTGATACCACAGGTTGCGGACATGGGACGGGGCACACTCAGCAAAGGTGCCGGAAGCTCCATGGACCCATGAAACAAGAGGTTCCAGTTCCGCAGCATCGCAGTTCATATACGGCGACCAGAGGATGTAGGCCGAAACAGACACCAGTGTGTCGTTGAGTATTTTCGATTGATAATTGATTATTGACAGTGCCAATGTCGGCGGCAGGGTAGTTATAGTTGAGCGTGTTGGTAAACGCCTCCACTTTGAGCACTGAACCGGCAGGGGCATCGCTGGCGTTGGCTGCAAAACAGAGCCTGTGGCCCAATTGGTCTGCTCAAACCAGGTCGCGACGACGAGGTTGTTGGTCTCGGCATCTGACAGGTTTAGGGATTCGATTTGCAACCGTGACAGGTTCAGAGTTGAATGTATTTGTCTGCGGCTGAAGGCGATGGGGGCCGGTGGCTTGGGCGTTGGCTACACAGATCCATGTTGCAAACAGGGTAAATTTAATGCTCGATGTTATCGAAGCATATAATAACGCCCTTCACAAAGCTCTCCAGATTGCTCTCATATCGGCATGCTTGAGTGCGATTCCTGCCTGCTTCCTGGAAAGAAAGAGTATTAAGAAGGACAGGTTTAGCCCCGGAGACCCCAAACCAGCAGCATAGTCTTGGTCATCTACTGGGAGTAACATTGGAACAGTCTCATCATTGACACCCCGGCTCTAATTGAAGCCTTTTCTAATATTGAGAGTAGATGTTCGAGTCATTGGGTCTATAAGAGGTCCGGAATCTTTGTATAAGAGAATGTTATTCTTTTCAGATAGAGATGGGCCTAATCTGGCTGCTTGATAACTTTTCATTTTGCCTCGCTCCGTCAGAATCCCCTCGAACCGTGATGCCAGAACAAATAGCGCGATAGACTCGCCTTTATGCATACGTGAAGACACCAATAATGATGAAAAGCGATGTTTCCCGCTTCCAATCCCACTAAATGCAAAAGACCGCATCACGAGGTGATTAATCCTCCCATATTCTACCCATGAATAAACACTGTCTATTTTCTCCAAAAGCCGTGGTGAATTAATGACAACGGATCGTATTTTTGACTTCACCGGCCTTCTATGACTTCACTTGAGCCGTCCTGCCCATGTCCAACATTTTCAACAGTCCAATGCGCTATTATTGATCAGCTATCTCAGGGTTATATCCAAGTAAAAATTCATCAAACATATTTGACCAAGCAAGGTATCGCTGGAAAATAAACATTCCTACACCTCATGCAAATTCGCTGTAAGCAGGTGGAGGGCTGCCGGGAGGGCTTCCGTAGCCGTATATCCCGTCGCTATCCTTTTCATATTTCGGCGGGATATGAATCCCTGCTGAAAGCATCCCTATGACCTCGGCAGTTCCCTTCTCCTTTTCCACAAAAGCACCCCAGCCATTAATCGGCAATTCTGGGGAGACGAAGAGAGCTATTGGCATTGAGAGTTCGCGCTGTCACCATGGTAAGCGATACATGATCGGTCGATGGATCTAGATGTTGACAACATACCTCCGTCTCAATCCCGCTGCTATCCAGGAGCCTTATCGCAAAATGTAACGTGTGGCTGATCGTAATACCACAAACATTAAAGTCTGGAGAGCACATCCTGACACTCTTTGGTAACGGCAGGCACTGGTTCCAGGTTTGCGGCGGCTGTCCGCTGTCTTCTAGATTTAATTGCCATTCAGACACTATTCGTTGTCCCTCATAAGTAGTCACATCGGGGCGAAATTCATCATGTGTCTTGTGTGTTTCACATAGATAAAACCTGGCATTGATGACTTTCACTCCCGGAAGCAGGGGTGCAAGCTGGGCCTCGACGGGAACAAACCCCCCGAGCACTATGGCTCGGTGGCCCAGCGAAACGACATATTCGATCTCATCAGACCACTTTCCTTGGGAGGTAACGGGGTCCATCAGGTCATACGCAGATGCTGGCGGGAAGCGGAGGATGCGGACAGGAGCAAAATTCCGGAACGCGCGGGAAGATGCCTCATCAACCGATGATACCTCCAGCGTGTAGGTGATATTACACAGCCCACAGCCCCTCGCAGACACTTCCTGGTTGCCATGGATAAAGAGCTCGAATGGCCACTCGTAGGTACATCCGTCCGCAGTCGTTGCGGCGGCTTGCTTGTGGACCACGAACGGATCCCATTGATGCTTGAAGAAATCCCTATGCTCCCATTTGATTGGCCCGTCCAAGCACGGCGTGTGGTCTCTGGCTTATGACGTCAGCGAAATCGAAACAACGAAGCCTTAATTTCTGGCCCTGGCTCACCCCAACATGATGCGACCGATCATTCTAAGCTGAACGCTCTTGACATTCTCGCCCTTGGCTGCGAATAGCGTCACTTTGCCCCGAAGAAACTGCCCGCGAGCCTCGTCTCCATGCCCGCTGAGGAAGATGTAGTCACATTCGGGCCTCCAGATCGAGTCAGTCAGGCCCAGGTTCGGTGCAACAACAATCCAGGCATTGGTATTTACTTTATTGATACGCGGGATCGAGATATCCCAGTCAGACGTGCCAAGAATGAGCGCATGCGAAGAGCAATGGCGAGGTCTGTGGCCTTAATCCGGAAGCGACGGAAAAGTAGCGTTGGATTGCCGTGTATCACGCCGAAACAGGGCGCGTGGTGAAACCAATTGTAAAGAACGCAGCAGTGATAGATTCACCAGAAGCCAAGTAGAAAAGGCTAGATAGAGCGATGCAACATCCTCAATCAATGACAGTTGTAAAACAACGAGCATGGAACAAGGCTTTGTAAGAAGACCGTCACCCATCACACGTATGTGTATGATGTAGCTATATCACTATTCCCACCGAATGTTCCGAGCCATTCGGATTGCAACGCGCTACCAATTCCAACTTTATTTAGAACAGGGAAATTCTTGAGCTCGAGGCGCATAAGCCGGAGCCTGGTCCTTCTCACACTCCCACAAATCAGTCGACCTCCTCACACCAACTCTGCACTAGAAGACCCCTCAGCTTACATACTTGTTACGTACTCGCGCCGATCCCATCGACATGGCGAAATCGCGTCGGATTTGGAATCCATTCACTAGTCGGATAACCAGTCCACGAGAGGAAAATAAAGAAGCCGATTACTGAAAAGAAGAAGAAGAAAAAAAACATCGACTTAACAACTGTTATAAACAAAGTTTAAATCCGGTTTAATCCCAGATCGAAATTATCGAATGACCAAATTTGTTATCGGTGCCACGTTGCAAGGCCACGAGCTCGTGTATTGTGACTGCTGACACTGCGACTGAAGAACAAAAACAAAACAAAAAAAGTACAAAAGCACACTTACAGGTGCATCACAACATTGCACCATTCTGAGTCAGTATCAAGTTCCCCTGTCATATCTGTAATAAGGCACTAGGCCTTCCCTTCCAGCTGTAGGTAAACAAGCTTGAACATGGTCCAGGCGCAGAGATATCCCAAATGGCTCTTGGATAACTGTGAAAAAGCACACCCGTTTCTTGCCGTTAGTGCCAATGTGGCAAACTCATTCTTTCTGCACGTCTTTCAATGCTTTATCCAACACAGCCTCGGCAGAAAGCCAGGCCTCAGGGTATTCCCCTCGTTTTAGCCTTTCGCCATGCTACGAGAGTCACGAGAATCACCCGCGATCTACGTCAACTTCACCCCACATGTTCCCGAGAATTCCGATGGCGTGACTAAGGAACTCAACGTCATCGACCAGGGAAGCCAATGCCAAATCGACTTTTCTCTTATGAATCTTAGGGCCTTTGCAAAAAAGTACTCATCAAGTCAGACTGGTCGATATAGGATCAAGAAAATTGTCTAGGAAGTCTGCCCCTGACTCATGATCATAATTAACACCGAGTAGTGCCCGGGTGCCTCCACAAGGCGCTTGGTATTGGAAAGTGAAATTGGATCTAATAGCCGCCTATGCATAGTATGGTTGGCCCTTTCTCTCCGTTCCAATAAATGTGTTTGGCCATAAGCAGTAAACCTAAATTCTGGTCTTAAACTTCATGTGCAAAACTTGCAATCTTGGGGAATCTGTTAACGTACACAACAAGCATAAATCGGTAAATGGCCCTAATGAATATCAAAGTAAGATTCTATTATTTGCAGGGAATAAGAAAGATATCATCTATTTAGCTATCTATCAATGATACTTCCTAATGGTCAGTCCGTCCCTAAGTACCCCCAGATCCCCATGAGTTCAAACGAAACAAATCGGTCACGCCAAAGGATGAGACATTCACGCGTTCACACTATTAATTCCTCGGAAGCTGGAAATGCCGAGGCGTTCCATTCCGCTTTCGGTCGTTTCCCAGGTATTGTAAAACTGTCCAAAATAACAGCATATAATTTCCGTTTTCATAATTGATTTACATGAGTCATATCCTGCAAAATGTTCCAAAATGCTTATTACGGTGGAACCCAAACTGGGGAACTATTCTATAGAATGACTAAGACAAGTGTCCTAACTTACCAACAATTTTGGTGAGTGCCACCCTGCACGCTAATGATAGGATCACGTCGGTCGCATGCCACGTGGTTTTGTTCTAAATACCCAATGGTTCTGACAAACTGATGGTTTTGATGACTCCTCAACGAGATACTGGAGATTATTGTAACTCTGAACTACCTTTAACGCTGCTGGCCCATGCCGGCTGCCTCGGCACCTTTGGAATGCGGCCACTAACCTTCACTCAACATTTTTGAACATTGGCTTTCTAGACCCCGTTGCGGTTGCGGCATCTTTATTTTACTTTCTGATATTGGGCATCTGGTCGTCCGCCTCCAGCGTTAAGAGCGTTCCATCACAGGTGCCGATGCAGACTCTACTCTAAGAGCAACTGAGTCAAGCCATGTCCGTCCGTCTGACATCTAGTAAATGTGGGTTCAGGGGACCCTCTCTCAAATGCGACATATGGGTCTTTCAGGAATGCAATCAAAGACATGCAGAAGTGACCACTAATAGATAGGTGCCGGAGTTAGCGTCTCTGAGAGCCATTGTCACATCTATAAAACTAGATCAAATGTCGTTCATAAACCAGGGGCAATTCATATCATCTCTATCAAAACCAGCCCAACTTTGATCAGCAAGTCTGCAACATGAAGTTTCTATCACTTCTTCTTCTTTCCGCTGCTACAGCTTTGGCTGCCAATCCCAAAGTTGCAGCACAAAAGGGCTGCGTTAAGAAGGGAGGCAAATGTAACCCGACGGTCAATCCCCCAATCAATTGCTGCGCGGACCTCACATGTGTGACGCCTAAGAACGCTGGACTTGGAGCCTCGGGCACAGTGAGTAACGGTTTATTATCCTATAGCTATCGTTTCAGTGTGCTAACTCTCGCCTGGTAGTGCCAATCTAATCCTGCAAAGCCTACCAAAGCCCAACCATCCAAACCAGTCAAGCCGACTAAGGCAGTCAAACCGACCAAGGCCGACCCTTCTAAACCGGCCAAGCCAACCAAGGCTGAGCCATCTAAGCCGCCCAAGCCAACCAAGCCAACCAAGGATTCGAACGGCGATTCCAAGTCAACCAAACCTCCGAAGAGCGAAGATTCCAAGTCTAAACCTACCAGCGCTAGAGACTCTAAACCTGCTAAGCCTACGAATTCCAAGCCATCCAAACCACTTAAACCGACCAAGTCTTCAGATGATGATTCTAAGCCAACTAAGCCTCCCAAGGGAAATGATTCCAAGCCCAAGCCCAGCAGTGGCAAGGGGTCTAAAGTGGCCAAGCCCACCACGGCCTAACCTACCAATCCATGGAAGCCGACGAAACTGGTCAGTATTAGGAAATACATGAGCAAAAAAGAGGCCAAAACTCAATAGATGGCAACATTTTATTTCATTAGTTGGGGTATCAAACGAAACGCTTGTAGAACGGACGAGATTGGGGATTTGAGTTTTCTTGCAAGGATCTCTAGACGACTTCCATGCGAGCAGGAATTAATAATAATATCAGATAGTAAATCATTCAAATCGACTATATATAACTATTTATCCCTCCTGTATCTATGGTGGTTATTATTGCATACCATGCGCGTGTTGCTCTTGGGCTATAGTACATGCTTCCATATCGTTATCCTGCCGAGTAAGTTGGGCACCAAGACGATCCTACGCGACACCTTAATGGCCATGTATATGTATTTTATAAACGTCTCATAATCGATGGGTAAGACTTGTGGCATATGAAGTGTCTTAAGTTGAAACACTGGCCCTTCAAGCATTCGTCTTCAACTTGAAATTGTGTAGCTCCATCCAACCTTAAAATCCGTACCTCTATAAAGGTCTCTTGGTGGTTGGAAAACCCACCTTGGAGATTATTCGCCGCCAATTCTACACTGGTAACTCGTTACCAGTCACCGGGTATTAAAATTGCTACGATCCTGGTTGGATTGACATTGGTTGTTTCCAGATAAAAGACGTTACCGACTATAGAATAATAATGATAACCTACAGAAAAGAAGACACAGTCCGAGACAGGTGTATCCCAGGAAATCAGCATGGGAAACACAGATATGACTATCACGGAGCATCTTCTCTCAAGTACCGCACACAACCAGACCCAATGACATGCATAAAAACGATTTGCCTGACCCAAAAAAGAAAAGGAATACATGAGTAGGTGGAGATAATTCCGGCCAAACCACTAAAACTTTTCAAGATTCCAGCGATTTGCATGTCATCGATTCCCATAGTGGTGGATCCGCGGTGACTCGCAGTATTGAACCGTGCCACCAGGGCAAGGTATGTTATCTATTCCAACAGACATTCTCCCTTATAAAGAGCTCAATTCCCCTACCAAGTTGAATAATTAAACCAGTGGAAAAGAATCTCATGAACCTAGCTGCAGTAAAAAAGACCTTTTTTCAAATTTACAAAGACACTTATATAATAACTATCCAACTTTTGTTTTTCAATATTGCCCCCCGTGCCAAAGCTTAGACATGACAGAGGGCCCGCAGCAACCTGTCCACCAACTAACTCTTGCGACTCGCGTGGTGATTCGCAATGACTTGCGCGGGGATTCTTAGAGCAATCCAGTTCAGGTTGAGCCGCTTTCTCATGAACTGGGTCAGAGAGATTACGACGACATCTGAGCAATAAACCAAGGTCTCATTCCCACTTTCTTGCTAATATGGCCACCTCAAAGAGCGACAAAACTTGGCTGTAACTTTAGATTCAAGCAGTAGACAGTATACAAAGCCCCGCCTTATCCCGAGAAAAATGCACGAATTCTCATGCAGTCGCTTCCAAATTCAGGTCGTCGGCAACTATCATGCTTACGCTAGACGAGCACAAGCGCGTGTATGATGTTGACACAGTCCGCGGTCATTCATATGACACATCCAGCTCAACAACATGACGATTATTCAACGCTGTCCTTGTTGGCTAAGGCTATCATGGTTAGCGATTCATGTAGGTTTTTGTACGTCATAACTGCTCTGCCGTTGTTCTGGTGGGTCGTCTCTAATCTTCGCCTGCTTTTAAGTGGCGACTGGTGACAAACCCGAAGGGTCCGATGCTGACTCGCAGATCAATGCCCTGATTAGGGAGGTGTATGCGACGAAACAAATGTCTCGAGTGCGTGAGGGGTTGGGAAAGGCCTCTGCACAAACCCCGCAGACACGTTGTCTAAACTAGAGCCGAATCGAGGCTGGCGTAGTTAATTGTGGACCTGGAATGGGATCTGAAATATGAGATGGGGAAATATTCCGAGCCATTCTTCATGAAAGGTTCACTACAATGCACATATGTGTGGTTTTAAACCTATAGAATACGCCTAAGATATGTAAAATAGAGAGCTAATAGTCATGGAAGCCAAGCTCTCCTCACAAGTTGGACCCGAGTAGCTAGTAAGATCATGATGACGATTCTACGCAAGTATCTGTAATAGCAACAGGACATGCTCCCCTTGGCCAGCACTGGCTAAAACTGATGCCAGACCGTTCCCAGGCCTTCCACAAACGGCCACCTCAAGTCCATAGGAAAGATACGCCAGAAAACCCCCGACACAGGGTTACAACAAGTCATCCATTTACGGCATAACCAGGCGCCCGTATCGTGCGTATCTCTCTATCAGTGCCCAACTTACGCTGTGTATGCACGATGCAAAAAGTGGACATGTAGCTGCTGATAACAATTGCCGAGGCATCTGGGTGACATATTAAAGCGCCAAGACAGCTACGCAACCTGTGTGATAACGGCAGTATTTTTCTGTCACCTGAGTGGTGAGTGCATGATCCTACGCGCTATCTCATAACGTGACCTGCACCTTAGCTTGGTTGCGTTATTCAGCCGCAACAGTGAGTCCGTCTTTGAAGCGGTCTCGGATGCCACCCCAATAGCAAACTTTGTTGCTCTCAGTCTTTGTTGGTTTTTAAATCTAGCGACGCCACAACACCCGCCATTCCGCCTTTTACTGTGGGAAATTAGCAGCCAGGGGGAATTGAAGCGCAGCAACTTTTCCCAGAGCGAAACTGCAACCGCAATTCAAGATGGCCCCTCACCCGTTCGCCGATCTCTCCGCCGAGGAGATGACTCGGTCGAGAGACTTGGTCCAGGAAACGCACCCCCGAATTTTGCTTTCCTTCAAAGCCATTGTTCTAGAAGAGCCTGACAAAGAGCAAATGGTTGAATATCTAAATGCCGAACATGCTCATGGTTCTGCAGCGCCCGTCGCACCTCCGCGACTTGCATATGTTGCCTACTACATAAGAGGGGCTGTAAGTAGTCAAATCAAACCCCCAGGCACTGATAAATCGAATTTAATCATGAGTCGTATATAGAATGACTTTAGGACCGCACGGGTTGACCTTGACGCAAATAAAATCGTCGGAAAACAGCAATTAGATCCAAGCATCAAAGGCAATGTCGACTTTGCTGAGGTCGCAGACGTTGAGAAGCTTGTTATGCAAGATACAGCTGTCCAAGGGGAGATTAAAAATTTGTGCCTGCCTGACCATGTGGAAGTTATTCCAGAGCCATGGATTTTTGGTTCAGACGGCATCGATAGACCTCGTCTGTATCAAGTATACATGTTTGTACGAGAGAAGTCCAAACCCGATTACAACCACTATGCTCATCCTCTGGCCTTCTCTGCCGTTTTCGATGCCAGTAAGGGTGTGGTGACGAAAATTGACAAGCTCGCTACTGGCGCGGACCACGAGGTTAAGGATACAGGCCCCTACAACCATACTTCGTCCAACGAATACGTACCTGAGGAAATGGAATTGCGAAAAGACCTTCAGGATCTCCATGTTTCCCAACCAAACGGACCATCTTTCAGTGTTTCCGAGGATAGAGTTTTGACGTGGCAGAAATGGGAGATGCGCCTTGGTTTCAACTACAGAGAAGGATTGATACTGCGTGACGTGCGCTATGATGGCCAACCGCTTTTCTATCGCGTCAGTTTAAGCGAGATGGCCGTACCATATGGAGACCCACGACCGCCATATCATCGCAAAATGGCATTTGATTTGGGCGATGTCGGTGCTGGAATGGCAGCCAACAATCTCTCACTTGGCTGCGATTGTCTAGGCGTAATCAAATATCTCGATGGGCTGGTTTGTGATCGCGATGGAAAGCCAGTCACAATGGAAAACGCGGTATGCGTCCACGAACAAGACGCTGGAATCGGCTGGAAGCACACCAATTACCGCACCGAGAGTGAGATTTCCAGCAATTTTGTTTCAGGTGATGGCAAATTAATCATGATCTAGGGGCCTGTGTGACAAGAAACAGACAGCTCGTCATACAGCAGATTCTGACGGTTTCAAACTATGAGTAAGATCAACGAGAATCACTAAACTGAAAACGGAACTGATTTAATGGACTGCAGATACATCCTTGCCTTTGTATTCAACCAAGCAGCCGAGTTGGAATACGAAGTTCGTGCGACAGGCATCCTATCCACATCAGCCATTGACCAAGGAACTGAGGTCGACTTCGGAACAGTTGTGCACCCTGGTGTTCTTGCTGTGCACCATCAGCATATTCTTTCCCTTCGTGTAGACCCGGCTTTGGGATCATACCAAGATGGAAATCGACTCGTCTATCAGGAGGCGCACCCAATGCCGTTGGATTCTTTTAATCCAATTGGTAACGGATATCGGTCCGTCCTCACGCCAGTGGAGAAAGCTGCTGGACTGGATCTCGACTCTTCCAAGGCCAGGGTATTTATGATTCAAAATCAAAGCATGAAAAACCCCATCAACAACCAACCGGCTGCATACAAAATCCAAGTTCCCCCAATGCAGCCGCTTTTGGCTCACCCGAGCAGTACGCACTTTCGACGCGCCGAGTTTGCAGATCACAGCATCTACGTGACCAAATATCGTGAGGATGAACTGTTTTGCGGAGGCAAATTTACGAACCAGAGCAAGTTTAGCCAAATATACATCAACTGTAGTATAGGGGCTCTGGCTAACGAGAAAATAGGCTTGGGAGGCGAGGGAATCAAAAAATGGGTTTCGCGAGGAGATGGTGTACTCGACAAGGACATTGTTGTCTGGATCCAGTTTGGCCTGAACCATGTCCCTCGAATCGAGGATTTCCCGGTAATGTATGAGCGAGGCCTCAACATGTCTGATCCATGATTGCAATTTGCTAAATACTATATCATAGGCCGGTTGAGATTATTCGCGTTCATCTGAAGCCGGTCAACTTCTTCACGAAGAATCCTGCGTTGGATGTTCCTCCCTCCATGCAAGAGAAAAACAAGTCGGTTCTTATCAAGGATGATGCAAAGGCGTGCTGCCCGGCGTCTGATCCACCTTTGATGCCCAAAATCTGAATTAGATAGTAGGAATAGTGAGTATGAGCCCAGACCAATTTCATCCTCAACGAATCCGTCGAAGTTATAGACGAGGTTATCTCACCTGATAGTCTACCCTCCCTCGTCCCGCTAACAACATCATCGCAATCAAAATTATCAGTGGCCAAAGCTAGACCCTTATATATGTTACTACAATAAGAATGGTACAAGGTGGTTAGATTGCCAAAGTACTACTTACTCCAGCAAGCCATTCCCAGATTGTCCTAGTGAATTGTACCACCACATTAATGGGCGGCTCATATAAATATGTTAGTTATGCAAGATAGATTACTCCGCATTTATTATTCAGCGGCACAGGTTAAGAATGTGGCCATTGGTCATGACTCTTAGCACTCTCACCACGTAGTCATGTACACGATACAGTTCCGGAGGTTCTCGGGTGGTAGATACTTTTTTTTTAGTGGGCAAGTCTTCAGCCACAACGGATCTCGGATCCGGGATATGGATTCAAGCATAACTATTAACCGCCGAGCACATGGGTGGTCTTTTCCCCATTCCCAAAAAGTGCACATTTTCTCTACTACTAATCCTCAGACTAGCATAGCCATAGTAGGTAAAATATTTACTGCGAGAGATGGTTGCTGTAAAATTGAAATATTTACGCCAACTGGAATTCCCCCTCTTGTCTCGTGACTTAACTAGGAGCTTGATTTACTCTCATCGCCAAAGCGATGTTAGAATGTCTGAATGCGCTCCGAAGCTTCTTTTCTCGTACAGGAATGGACTTTTTCCAGGACCGCTTCTGTTGCCTCGAACTTTCTTCAGTGGCATTATCAGCCAGCACCTGCAACAAAAAATGGATGACTTTTTGGGCCTCGTAGTGATGCCGTCATGGGACCGTGGACAGTCTCTCATTGCCGATTCAGTGGGCGGGGCTCAGTATCCTGCAAATTGTAACTGACCACCGGATCTCGCAAGTTCATCTGCGTACAGAGCTTATCGGGTAGCTTAATTTTATACATTATCCCTCAGAGAACCCCGCAAAGATCTAGACTCATCAATCGACCGAGATTAGGTTATTGACGCCCAAGTTTAATTATCCCATCGCGACGAGCCGTGCACGCACACGATCAACGAAACCGGTATAATTCCTCCATCTCAGAATCATAAAGCCAGCAGAATAACAATAGGCTTGGAATGCAATTATTTAGACCGGTTAGATGAATTCGGACCGAATGTATTTTCAGCCATTGTTAACGGAGAGTTTATAAATCGGGCCAATCCAACTTACTTAATCCTCATAAGGCTAGCATGTCAAGAGTGCTGTGAGGAATGCAACATCCGTCATGGAGATTCGTCGTCTCCAATGTGAAACCAATTTATGGAATATTCAGAGTTTATATATATGGACAGTAGGGATACACACATATACATATATCTACCAGCCCAACTGATTTCCTGCCTTGACAATCTTTCATTCCGCTTTCCAACCGATTCATTCAATTTAATACTCAAGGACCGCCAACCATGAAGTACATCAATGCCATCCTTTTTTTCGCCGCATTGGTCTCTGCAGGGCCTACAAAAGGGACATTAAATGCTGCCCCAGAGCTCAACCATTTCGGCCAACCAGGCTTGAGCTTTGCAAACCAAGACAAGGGCGAACGAGGCCTGATCTTTGGAGAATCAGTGTGCGGTGGGGTTTATCCTCTAAAGTGCTCAATCGCCAACTTTTGCTGCCCGCTGGGATCGATCTCTTGTTGTGAGGCTGAGTGCTGTCTACCTGGTACCAGATACTGCTCCCAGGGCAGGTGTTACGGTTAATTGCAAACCACCCAGGGAATAAATGCTACGACGGAAAGGTTAGTCTGAAATTTCGCAGTCAACCCCGCAGGATGCTAACAGTACGATGCAGCTATAATAACTGTTCGCTTCTCTTTCCAAATAATCAATGTACATAGCATGGATTTCTCTCGATAAAATCTCTATGGATTAACCTAACTATTAATAAATATTATACTCTCGTATATAAGTCCTCCTTGTGATCCCAACGAGAGCTATTGTTTGTACACTTTCTACCTTGAGAAACTTTTTGGTCTCGATTCCTTCTGTAATCTCAAGAGCAACTGCCTCGAGAGCAAATGCCATCGCCCTTTCCTACAAAGTTACTATTCAATATAAACATATGTCCCAATCTCTCGAAATGTGTCCATCTGCTGTTGGAGTTCACCAATTACTCTGTCCACCAACATGCACATGTCCCCGCCCAAGGGAACGACCTTTTTCCCTTCTTTCCCCTCACCGAACCCTTCAGCCTCAAGCTTCTCAATCACGGTGCCGCTCTGAGGGTCATCGACATCGAGAGTCAGCCACCGACCGCCGTCACTCTCAACCTCCGACACCAGGTGGGGCACTTTTTCTGGGTTTTGAGAGGTTGCAATAACCTGATGCCCTTTCGCTATCGCCAGCAGAGTCGGTTCAAGGCCGAACCCAGATGCAGCACCGGTGTCCGACCTTAAGCGCAAGCTCCGGTTAGACCCTTACTCGCTTGCCAGCCCTGCATTGATTACATACGAAACCATATGCATGTGAGCTTCAACCTTTTTGGGCTCAAAATTGTGCATTGTTCAAGAACTAGACATTGCGTCTCATTGCTTCGGGGCGATTGGCTTGAATCGAGTCTTTTTTTTCGGTTTTCGTTAGCGGCGGAGGTTAGAAAGTGGCTCATTCCGGTTGGAAGCTTTGGGCCAACTTTGTGGCCAACTGCCTGTGCATCGAATCGCAATCAAGAATATGAATGTATTTCACAATTGGAGACCAGAAGTAATCGAAATGAAATATCCACTACGGGATGGACGCATGCATCACTCATACAGCAAAGTTGTGGAAACACACGAAGTGAGATCCAATCGTCTCATGGGGGAGTAAAAATTCGAAGTGTTACGCACTCGCTGCTAGTCACATCTTATCGCTCGGAGCTATGTTGATACTAAGGAGTTAATAAATACCAGGGTCTTTATACCTTCCGTGTCTGGCTCGTATTCACGAGACCATTGGATCGGCCATTAGTTAGTTATCTGGGTGATCAGCCATGGGGCGGGTGCTATATGTAGTGCTTACTGCGTCTCTCCCCACTGCAAATCTTAGCAGTCGGCAGTAGGGCCTGCCTGTAACCCCCTGTAAAGTTAGGACTCATATGCCCTCATGAAAACACCTTTATTTATATCCGAACAAAGATGAGCCCATAGAAATCGCACCTCAAAAATCACTGCATGTGATCTGGGAAACATCATTTCCCTTCGCTCGCTAAACGGCGCTAAACACCCTTAGCCCTTCTCGTGGCGAGCGGCGCAATAGCGTCCCCAGTCGCTAAAAATGGACTTGTCTTGCTCGGCAGAAAGGGGCACAGCCATTCATCGTGTGCAATTTCAGCCTTTTTGAACCCCTTGACGCTAAAAAAGGGCAAAAAAGAGAAAATAGCGAAAGGACCGCAACTCTCATTTCAGTCCTGAGTAATTTCCTTCTCAAGGGAGCTGGCTAAATTACAGCAAATGTTAGTCAGGGGCAAGACTGGATCAATTACAAAGTTTTCGCTCAAGCACAAGCTGCCCACCCAACGTGCCGACGAAAACCAACCGAGAGGATTGTTCTGGCTGTTTTATTTTAATCACGGACGGAGGTGCATAGTCTCAATCAAGAGCAAAAAATCGTCCTCCAACAAGCTGTGAGACAATGGCGCTCGAATACCTCAGACAGTTACTTGGCGGCGCACGTAAATCGCTGCCTCCAATCAACGAGGACGATGAGATTTATCCAGCGCATCACTTCGACGACAATCAAGTACTTAGGAATATTATTGTAAGCTGGACCTTGTGCTTCAATGATGTCCTGGATGCGGACAAGTTAAACGACGCGCTCCAAAAACTACTCGATAGAGACGGATGGAGAAAACTTGGAGGCCGTCTGCGGTTGAATGTAAGTTGTGTCATTAAGAAAGAGACCCTGTCTCCGAGTCTCTCACTAACTGTCCATCTCCTCAGTCTCAGAACAAGCTTGAAATTCATGTGCCCAAGGTCTTCACCCCAAATCGACCAGCAGTACGCTTCACGCATTCGGTGCTGGACATGGGCATCAATGACCATCCTGTTGCTAGCAAACTGCCAAAGCCAACGAGCGACCTCGCAGTTCAGTCGGTTCCTGATGATTTGAAACACGCATTGGGGCTAAAGGCCGCAAAAGATGTGCCAACGTCGGTTGATGACTTGATTTACAGCGGAGAGCCACAAATCTCACTGCACATCATTTCTTTCGTGGATGCGACACTTGTCGTCTTGTCATTTCCTCATACCATGACCGACGCTATGGGCCAAAGAGCGCTGGTTGAAGCATGGTGCCAGGTGCTGGCGGGTCGAGAGGCGGATGTGCCTCTCTTAGCAGGCACTCGCAATGACATCCTAGCTACAGTAGGAACGCCGTCAGACACTACAGAGCCAGAACCATGGATCCTGGAACCAAAGATAATGTCAGGGTTCAGCAAATTCTTGTTTGGTTTGAACTTCCTCTGGGATATGCTCTGGCGTCGATCTCAAGATAAAGCGCTCTGCATCCCACCTAGGGTACTCCAGCAACTCAGGCAACAGGCGCAACAGAACCTAACAGAAGAACTTGGAGGCCAGCCACCATTCATCAGCGAAGGCGACGTCTTGAATGCTTGGATTATCGGTCTTGTAGCCCGATCACAACCCAAACCTAGGCCGATGAGTGTGCTCAACGTGGTTGAAGTTCGAAGTCGTTTGCGATCCGTCTTTAACCCCAAGGTCCCCAAGGTATACATCCAAAATCTCGTTTTCCGCAGTCATGCATTTCTATCTGCCACCCAGAGCATCGGGCTTTCGCTAGGAGCCACTGCAATCAAGGTTCGCGAGGCGATCGTCCAACAAGCCACGGAGCCACAGCTGAGGGCCCAGATTCGCAACGAGAGAAAAGCAAACGAGGCCGGTGTCTCGCACCAGCTGCTTGGAGAATCCAACGCCATGCTACTAGTATTTACCAATTGGTCAAAGTGTGACTTCTTCAACGTAATAAATTTCGGCCCTGCAGTGATAGGGTTCAAGGTAGAGGGCAGAACAAACCCTCCGGGCACCATGTTCTATCACCATGGCACTCCTGTTAAAAAGGATTCAATAATCGGGAATTTTGTTACCATCCTGGGCAAAGACATCTCAGGGAACTACTGGGTCAAGCCCACTTTAGGCGCGAACATTTGGCCCAAATTGGAGGAGCAAGTTGCGAAACTCGGCAAAACTGCATGCTAAATTTTCTTTGTTATCAAACCAGACCTATTTCTTTTCCGTTATTCCTGTACCCATATGCTACGAACCCATTGTGTTACAATATATGTTGAATTCATATCCCAAAGAGAAAGTCGCCAGAAAGATTAGGCAGGCAAGACTACCCCCGTGGGTGCGATTGGTAATTACGCGTCCAATGTTTTGGGTAAATTCAGCAGGGGTGTGGTGTATTCTATTTGTTTTAAAACTGTTCCTTCTTCAATTAAATCTCGTTGCAAAAGCGGTGACATTTTTAACAAGGTTGACGTCTGGAAGCATTCCCAATTTCGAGGCTACTCGAGTATCAAACTCAGCAGGCCAGCTTCCGACAATTGCTTCCACCTTTGGGTCTCTCTCTTCCTTGATCAAGGACAAAGCCTTGCTTCCTCCAACAGCCTCTAGTGCATTCAAAATCTCCTGCACCGTCACCGTAATACCGGGGAGGTTGACGATTCGCGACAATTCAAACTGATTCGCAGGGACATCCTTGATTCGGATGAGGTTCTGCACCACCGTCTCTGGGCTGCACACCCACATCTTCAAGTCTCGAGATACTGGAAGGATTGACTGCTCGCCCTTCAACGGCTCACGAACTATGCCACTTGCAAACGAGCTGGCCGCTGCAGACGGTGCGCCGGGACGCACAATAATGGTTGGTAAGCGCACAATGCGGCCGTCGAGAAGTCCACGGCGCGACATGTCGTTGAGATACGTCTCAACCATATGTTTCTGTGCTCCATAACTTGATTGGGGCAGGGGGCATGTCTCCTCGCTGATCGGCACAACTTTGCCGCTGTCGCTTTTTGTTGGGCCATAGACTGCCAGGCTGGACGGGAAAACCACGACAGTACCTGTGTGATTGTGACGCAAGTAGTCGAGAATTCCTCGGTGTGAATCCCAGTTCACTCTCCAGCCGAGCTCCAAGTTGGCCTCGGCGCCTCCCGACATGAGTCCATGAAGAAGATACACCGCGGAGTAGCGTGGTTCAAAGATTTTGGCAATGACGGAGGAATCCGTCAGATCGCATTTGACAGCGTCAATCCGTTGAGCATGTTGGCTGGCGGACTGGGGGACTGGCGGCTCTACGACATCTGTGAGAGTTAACCGCAGGTCCTGAAACGAGTTGACAAGAGCGGCTGCAAGATCCTGTCCAATAAAACCGGCGCCTCCAGTAATGAGGATGTGTGGGCTCGCCATGGCTCTTGTAATCGGGTGTGGCAGCGCAAGAAATGCGACTCTAGGGGAGGAAATGGGCGGGTAAGCGAGGGGCTTATCAGGCTTGGAATGGCCAAAAAATGGCTCTATCCCGATTTCATAATCGTGGCCACTTATTATTCTGGAGATGTTTACGCCCCACGACATTCACGGTACTTCCAGTAACAACAATCCATGTCCGGAAACGGTAATCGGCCGCTGTCGCCGCTGTGGATTGCGCTACGGGGTCAAAGTCCGCGCACTAGCCGAGGTGCTGGCAACCAAAACAGCAACGGTACCGCATGGCAGCATCAGCAACAAAAACTGCCAAAACACACAAATGAACCCGGGATACGAACTTTAACCATTATTAAAAACAAAACTTAGAGTCCCCGAGAACCCGCCGTGATGGTGTCAAATAAACCAGTCGTCTTGCGCCTTGGCGAAGACAAGTACAACCATGACTTTTACAAGGACGTTTTTACGCAGCGCTTTGACGTCGTTGCCAATGAAGAGCCGGACCGCGAGTCGTTCAGCAAGGCCGTGAAGGAGAAAAAGTGCAGTGTTGGCATTCTCAAATTCAATCTTTCGTCCCTCTAACTTCTTGCAGATATGGATTTTGCGGCCATTTACCGTCCCCATTTCCAAACCGGCGGCGAGATGGGCCAGTGTGATGATGAACTCATCAGCTTATTGCCTCCCTCGGTCCGCATTTTTGCCTATGCTGGCGCTGGCTTCAACTGGGCCGACGTAGATGCGCTGGGCCGTCGCAAGATAGGGTACGCCAACGGTGCGGGCGCCAGCGATGACGCCGTCTCATACACGGCTCTCTTCATGATTTTGTCCGTCTTCCGCAACTTCTGGCGCTCCCAAAAGGGTGCCCGCACCTGTGACCCAGACCAATTCATCGCCATGCACAAGCTTGTGGGCAGCATTTCATACAACCCCTGGGGACACGTCCTCGGCATCGTTGGCTTGGGGAACATCAGCAAACTGGTAGCGCGCAAGGCCAGACTCGCATTTGGGATGGAGATTCACTATTACGACATTGTGCGTTCGTCTCCCGAAGTGGAGGCGGAGCTCCAGGCAACTCATCATTCCAGCCTTTACGACCTTCTCTCAATTGCCGACTGTGTGACCTTGCATACACCTCTCAACCCCCACACCAAAGATCTTATTGACTCCAAGGCGGTTTCTCACATGAAAGAGGGCTATCGGCTCATCAATACCGCTCGTGGACAAGTGGTACATGAAGAGGCTCTGATCGAGGCGCTCAAGAGCGGCAAGATTAGCGCTGGGGGTCTCGATGTCCATTATCACGAGTCTCAAATCTCAAAAGAGTTGGCAGAGATGGACAATGTCACCTTGACGTGTCACAATGGCGGCGCAGCAATCACGACACGGATCAACTTTGAACTAAATGCAATGAAGAACATTCTGCAAGTAGTTGACGAAAATGGCATTTTCTGCGGAGAGCCCATCACACCTGTCAATAGAAAGGCATTCGAAGCTGCTGTATATGAGCAGATAGAACATATATATCCTGCATAATAATCAATACATGTTTCACCAGTGCTTGTCTCCGAGTATGTGTGCCAGGTGAATGTGATGTGACTGTGTGTGATAAACATGGGCCAGTAGTAAAACTGCAAAGCGGGTGTTATTAATCAGAGGTCTCTGATACGTTCAAGAATTGACGTGATGCACCTCTCATAATATATTTATAGTTAGACAGAGACTGTTAGCTTACAAGAATATGCATTCTTCGTACCCCAGGCTATAAAGGTTTGATCCTCGCTTAATCCTTTATATAATGCTCGATACTCGAGCTTTGCAAATTTATTCTCTTTGGTAGGATTTCTTATAAGCTTACTACTTTTAGCTAAAGAGTTTCCTTGAAACTCGATTTCAATACTGGCATCAAAAAAATACGCACAACTTCGCATCTCCTCATCTCAAAACCAGAAGCATCGCACAAGCTATTTAAACTGGCAAAGACACACATCCAGCTTTTTACAATCAGCAAAGGGATAGTCTATCCACTTTCGAGCGGCTGGTTAGCGTCGTCCAACGCGTTGTGCCTGGAATGCTCCCCACTCTTGGTATCACACCTCCAGTGATAAGACACCCACTCTTGAACGCGACTCCATCGATATCTGATCCTGAACAGCCAATACGCCCACTTCAAACAAGTCATGAGCTGATCTCGACCATTTGCCGTGCCGCTTTATACTTAGCAGGTAGCCACAGATCTCCATGACTTTTACAGTTTTGGCATAGCCGGTTGACGTCCGGCTCATGGCGAACCGTTTTGCAGTGCAGATAGACATGAACGCGCAAGTACTTAAACCAAGGCAGCCCTACACCAAAAGTCAAAATTGTGGATGGCTGCCAAGTCTTCCCAATTAATTCACTTCGCCAACCGCGTATCCAGCCCGACACGTGGGAATAATGGACCTAGACGAAAAAAACATCTAAGCTTCAGGTACAGCCTGACAAGGCTGTGCCAGAGGAAGAGGCCGGCTCCTCCAACAATGTCATAATAAACAAGGTTCAAGATAGGACCTACGGTAAGCAGTTCGAGTGTGTGAATTAAATACAGTACTTGGGCTAACACTAGGTACATGTGTAGTCAGGAAGATGGACCTCTACCTTCTTCCCTACTTGTCCATCATGTACTTTTTGAATTCTGTAGATCGAGTAAGGAAATACAATTCACCTCAGTTTACCGAACAATGGGCCTCTCTGACATGGATCAAAGAGTAATCTAGGCAATGCTGAAACAGACGGCATGAGTACAGACCTTGGATTTGTGGGAGAAAAATACTCGCTGTTGATTCTGCTGTTCTACATTCCCAATGGGCTGTGCGATCTTCCCCTCAACATGCTCACCAAAAAGTTTTCCGGCCGAATCATGCTTCCCAGCCTGATGCTTGGCTGGGGCGCATTGTCAATTATTCAAGTCGCCTGCAAAAACTTTGCGGGGATGCTTGCGGTGCGGCTTCTCATCGGCGCACTCGAGGCCGGCTTCTTTGCAGGGACCGTCTTCCATCTCACACTGTTTTGCACGCGCGGGGAGCTCGGCTTTCGAATCGCAATCTTTTTTGGGAGCGCGCTTCTTGCAGCCGCATTTTCCGGCCTCATTTCGTTCGGCGTCTTTCGAATTGAAGGGACGGCGATCAAGGGATGGCAATACCTCTTCCTTCTCGAGGGAGGTCTGACTGCGATATGTGCCGTATTTGCTTTTTGGTGGCTGCCGGAATCGCCTCACACCGCCTGGTTCCTGAACGAGCATGAGAAGCAGGCGGCCAAGGTGCGGCTTCTACGCGACGGTTCCCAGCAGCTCGAGGTCGAGTTTAGCGTCAAGGAATGCTTTGCTTCATGGAACAACTGGAAGTTCTTCCCGTGGTGTGTCATTTCGTTCACGTATCCTGTCGCGTTCGCGACATGCGCCAACTTCCTCCTGCTTGTCTTGAAGCGTCTCGGCTACAGCACCGTCGTGACAAACCTGCTGACGGTGCCCCCTAATTTTGCGGGCTTCTTCGTGCTGCTCGGTGTTACTTACAATTCAGACAGGACGCGTGAGAGGACGTTCCACATTGTCGGGTCCCTGACGCTGTCCATGTGCGGGCTCATTGTGCTCGCGGCCATTGATGCCGAGTCCCACAGAGGAGTCGCGTACTTTGCGACATTCCTCGTGGCTGCAGGCGCCTACATTCCCAGCTGCCTCGTGCACTCGTGGCACAACAATAACAACGTCAAAGAGAACTCGCGTGCGGCCACGACTGGGCTGCTTGTGGGGCTGGGCAATTTAGGGGGTATTCTTAGCTCCGCCACGTTCCGGACGACGTACGCTCCCCGTTACGCTCCAACGCTCATTGCGACGGCGGCGTGCAACTTGACGTGCATTTTTTTTTTTTTTTCACCCTGTGGCTGGGCATGTGGATGCGCTGGGAGAACAGGCGCCGGGATGAGGCCCAGGAATGAGGCCCAGGGAGTGGTTGTGAAGGCGGAGGACATTGACACGAGCGAGCTCATGAAAGGGGACAATGATGCACGGTGGCGCTATTTCATCTAACGAGTTAAAGCGCCAATTGTCGGAACGGATCCGTATTAGAGACCCAACACGACGAATACTGAAATTACCATGACTGGTCATCTCGCCCAAGTTGACTGCTATCGCTGGGCACATAATTATCGTGTTCTTGTCAATCAACTGCCCCACTTCCGCCACTTTTTCTTCCCCCTTGGTCGCATCTATTTCCGGAGATGGTCGACGTGTAGTGTTTTTAGTCATGAGGATGCGACCAGAGATGACTGAAGAGCTGACGAAGAAATGGACAAGCTCTGTAGCTGCAGTGCTCTGTATATGGAGTAAAATATGGTTTCACAAGACGTTGAAAGTGGATTCCATTGTTCTTGTCCTGTCTTGTGCATTTTGCTAGTGATGATGGACAAAGCGGAGAACATCTGTGACCATTAAAACCTTGCTTGGACTGAATTGGCTTTGTGGTGAGAATTAACCGTAGTGTAAGCTCTCAATACCAACCGAATCTATTGTTACTTGCTCTCTAGACTCTGCAGTAAATACGAGACCGTTACATGTTCTTCAAATACACGGTGTATTTCCCCGAAATGGACAAAAATAGATGCCATGTAGGGTAGCTCGTGTTGAACTAAACCCACTCTGGTATACCGTCATGATTGGCTAGTCTCATCCCCCTTGTCAATTTGTCGGTGTGTGCTCCACCCCCTTTCTTCGCAGCTTATCGTGATTACGTAGTCTCACCTTTCGCCTCAATTTGGCAGAGGACAGCTATCTCTCTTTTCATCATCCCGCCAGCCTCAAGCAAGCCAGTGTCGTGTCAGGGGCCCAACCAACCAGCTCTTCCCGCGTCCTGTCGATGCGCAGGTGCTCAAATCAGTTCAGTGACATGACGTGAAGCATTAAGGCCCACGAGTGAACGGTCAATATGCGCCGGGCGCTCAATCTCCGGCTTGCTGGCCAGGCCATGACGCTCAAGGTGTCGGCCAACCTCGTCGTCCAGCTCCTGACCATATATAATGACCCCAACCGCACGTCTCTCGACTTCCAGCAACTGGGAGAGTTCGCCCTGTACGGCCTACTCGGGTCCCAGGTCGGCAACATCGTCCAGTTCCTCCTCGAGGACTGGTTCCCAACCCACAACGCCCCCGTGGGCGCCGTCTTGCCCGACACGCTCGGCCACGCCAGGCAGCTGGACGAGAAGAAGGACGAAAACTCTTCGCGGTCCAACAAGTTCCGCACCTGTCTGAAGCTGAACCAAGACGTCAGCTACCGGAACATCATGGCAAAGCTAATTCTCGACCAAACTCTCGGCCTTTTCATCAGCGGCTGCATCTTCTTAATATGCACCAACTTTATGCGCGTCGCATCCTTTCCCTTAGTCTTCCAGGTCGTCAAGGCTAGGATTTTCCCACTTATGAAGGCCGGCTGGCACATTTGGCCGCTAGTAGCCATCTGCAATTTCCTATGGGTGCCCGTCCGTTCAAGGGTGCTCGTGGCTGTCTGTGTAGGATTTGGTTGGAGTATCTTTTTGAGCATTTTTGCAAACAGGACCTAACTCAGGCCCTGAATGGTACCTAAAAAAAAACTATTTTTCCTTCGGGTTTCATGTATTAACTATATTCACTGCGGAACTGGCTCCGGTATTTCTTTGGGTTATGGGTGGGGTGACAATACTTGTCAACGCAGCGACATTGAATGCATCATTTAGAGTCTGGCTCATCGCCAAGGAAGATGTTTTAACGTTTGTACTGAGTAGCAGCCGAGGAACTCGCATGCCTTTTATGCGAAAAGTCTTGTATGTCTTGATAGATTTGCGGCTAAAACGTTGGCATAATTTGATGCTTTTGAAAACTGCGCACGACGCAACCAGATTGCCGTTTAAAAGTTGATAGGTTGGATCGGGGGAAGGCGGCATGGAAAAGAAAGAAGATGCTACAACATATCATGATAATCATGTGATATTTTGTGTGTTTTGATGATAATTGCGGCTGGACTTGAATTTGGCTTGGTTTAGGAACCCCGTATTGTTGTGCTCATTTGTCATCTCTGCCCACTATCTAACTCTAACGGAAACAAGCTCGCCGCTTTTTAATAGAAGCAAAGTTGACTAGTTTAACCAATGATACGATACATTCACTCAGTTCGGGTTGAGTGCCAGACCCAAAAATCAACTTTCGGGATGCCATGGATGGTTTTCTATAGCACTCAAGCAAACCATCAAGACGTGCACCGAAACAGACAATGGTCTTTACCGCATACACATACCCCGCACACTCATTGCCGCATGCTTTACAATTTGGAGCGTGTTCCTAAACCGTTTCGGCCGAGGTGGGACCCCGATGTCGCTAGATTTTGCGGGGCAGCCATTATGCCATCTTCTTCCCCGCGGAATGGTTCCAACCTGATCTAGACCTCTATTATTGCTCCCGGATGCCGACTGCTTGAGACACGACAAGGAAGTGCACGTATTCCTCAAAGCGCATCTTTTGCGGTGTAACTCGTGTGGAGAATACTAGACACCCATCCACCACGGCCAGAGTCTTTTGCCAAGATGCAGTCGGACTTCACCCTCGACCCCGCCCTCTTTGCCCCGGCTGAGATCAGCGAGGACACGAAACGACACAACGACAATGTCCGTAAAAACGATGAAATAAACAGACAATTTTATGTGTGTGCCACCTGAAATACCTCGATAGACCAACTAGTGACTGGTGGTGAACTTGCGCCAGTACCGTGATGTGCTCGACATTGTTGGGTTGCGAGCCCGGAAGCCAGCAGCAGGCACAATGAGTGGGGAATTTGTGCAAATCGAATCAAGAGAGCCTGGGCGTACCATTCCTTGCACTGTGGTCCGACCGCGTAACCAACAGGTTTCAGGCATCTTTCTCCATTTCCACGGTGGCGGCTTGGCATCCGGCACTCATGACGGGTGAGTCTAGACTAGAGTCTTCTTCACTGACCAGTGCTGTTTGCGAGGGTATTGGTTCTTACACTGAATTACAGCAACAAGCCACTTTTGCAACGGTTTGCTGATGCCTCGGGTTGTATCACACTATCCGCAGGCTACCGGTTGTCTCCGGAACACCTCTTTCCAGGACCAGTTCAAGATTGCTTTGATGTGGCAGATTACCTCCTAAAACACGGACAGGAAGACTTTGGAGGCCCATTGCGTTTTTTAGGTGGGGAGGTGAGATATTTCCAACTTCAAAGACATTGGTTGTGCTCTGACTAACAATGTACTCAACAGTCAGCTGGAGCTTATCTCTCAATCCAGACGTATCTGCATATCGCAGGCACAAATCCTGAAGTTGATACGCTCAAAGGACTCGTTCTAACCTACGGCGTCTACTCATACTCCTACTTACCTACGGCATACACGTTGCAGGATACTCCGTGTCTGAACGGTTACAAAATGACTCAATTCAGCAACATTGTCTTCCCAAAGGATTCAGCTGAGGTTTCACAAATGTTAACCTCGTTTGACTCTGAGTTTGGCCAGCTTGCCGAGACTGACTCCAAATACGACCATGTGATGAAGCACCCGGCAGTATCGCCTTTGTTTCGAAGACTTGACAAAATAACCAGACCTCTACCACGTGCGTTGTTTCTGTGTGGAACCTTGGATCCGCTGTTGGACGATACCATCCTTATGTCCGCTCACTGGCAGATGGCTGGGGGTCCAGCTGTGACCAAGTTTGTGACAGGTGCTCCACACGGGTTTGTGGAAGCCCCAGTCGAATCAGCCGACTGCTGCACAAAAGCGGCAGAGTTTATCAGACAATTTATTGAGCAAAGTCGTTGATTTGCGCTCATGATATAGTTCCTCCCCCAGCAAAGTACGGCCCTTGAACTTGACCTTTCTTCTGTTGGAAAAATGAGACTCATAGTCAATTGGCTTAGTCAAACAGTGTCCTCCTGTAGACAGATAAAGAGGGGCTACAATGGAAAACACTTTGTAACGAGACTTTGGTGATGCGTTGTGTGTAGTGGATTATTAAGTCCTTGTCTCACATTCCGTCATGATCTACCGGTACTCGCCTTTGCCGAGCCAACCATCTGCTCTGCTGTTGGGCCCGAGACTAAAAAACAAAGACATTTGTAAAACCCATTGTCCTTTTTCAGGGTTGAAATTTTTTTTTTTTTTTTTTTTTCAATGGAGAAATAGTGGATGACTGCTGCCTGTTCCATTAAACCTGTCTCTCATCTCGGTTGGTTCTCGGACAATACATTGCCCTCAAATAACGGCCACTAAGGATGCCGACGTTCGAGATTGAATCTCGTTCTCAAACATGAGCCCATGGCTTTTTATTTTCATTCCTACACGCGAGGTATCGCTTACAAGGAACAGGTCTAATCCTGGAGGCCAAGGATATGGCCCATGTGGTTGGGAGTGGATCTGTCCGAGAGCGGCATATCAGTGCAAACGTTGGTGTGTATTCAACTGAACCGATAAAATGACGGCCGATACTCGATCAAGCCAGTAACACTGCTGCAATTACTGAATGCGGGTACTGATATGCAGATGGATGTTTTATTTGGATCCCTTGCAAACGATGGCTTTGAGATCTACACGTCTGGGTCATTCGCATGCCCAATAGCGCACCGCCAGATATTTGACACTTTGCTATGTAGGCAATGAGCGTCTATAACAAAAGACTATGCAAGGGCAACCAACTCCTGCTGTACTTCTTGGGCCATCTCTGAAAATAGCTAGACGGGTAAGGGCGAAGTGGAACATTGGTGCGTTCAGCCATGTCTCAGTTGGACTGCCCTAATAGGTGCATCTACCCCAGTTTGAAAAATGATGAATAACCAACCGTGATGAATGATGCTCGGATATGCCATTCTGGGCTGACAATGAGATGAATTGTCCCATTTAATTGCTTATGGCTTGTGCGGGACGCATGGTTTCTCCGCTCAGCTGCGGCGGGATCCAACCGTCGAATATTAATACAAAGTATGGTCTCAATTCCATGAAAACCACTGGTTGCTCAAATAGCGGAATTTCTATTATTGATAAGTTGTTTCTGCAAAAACGGGCCAGCCGACCGGTGCCAACGAGCGGTGTTGGTTCATCAACGAATTATGCTACCATGCGCCATTACCAATCAATTAACCTTAATGTGACGGTTCTCCAAGCGGCTAAAGCCCCCAGCCAGTTTGTGTGATTCCCAATTCTAATTTTACGACGTCATTCCATGTCGGTCGCTTTATAACTAAACTGGAAGTTTACTGGCATTCTGGACGCCATCTTTAACGCGCACTAATTAATGTTGTTGTGTGCAAGACTGTTTCAAATGCTTCTATGCCCATAAAGGATGAAGCTAGGACCAAAATAATTGTTTGAGATGCATGAGATTTGGGAATTGATGGCTTACTATTGAATATGCATTCCGACGAGTTAGGTACCTGGGCATTGGGATCTACGAGAATCCAATCCACTCCGCTCCTCCTTCTAATTGAAGTTGACCCACTATGGCGCATGGAGGTTGGATGAATGAGACGGGAGGTGCGGGACTCTGAGCAAAAGAAAATGGAGTTTCTTTTGCAGCGCCGGGTGCCCAGGCTTGCCCTCCGACAGCCACAATTGACACCGAGACATTGGATTCCCAGTAGTAACTCTGCTTGACAGTCTCCTTTTCTCAACCTCTACAAGAAGTATAAAGTCCCGGCTTGAGAGCCTCGAATTCATCATCAACTCATCACTCACTCACTCACTCATCACCTCTCAGCAAGCACCATCACCACAACGCAACTACCTTCATCAACAATACCTTCTTCGCTCTAAATTCACATTCACTTCCCCAACAGTCAAGATGCGTTTCAACTTTGCCAAGATCCTCATTGCCGTCTCTGTGGCTTCCGTCGCAGCAAGACCTACTCTCGGTTGGTAGTTGTAAACCTGATCTCTGGGACCCAGCTAACAACCTCAAGATCATGCCGCTCAGCCTCGAGATGTCATTGCTCATACCAATGAGCTGCAAGTGCGAGACGGTCTCATTACCAACATCACCCCTATCGTCAAGGAGGTTCTCAAGATTTTGAAGCTCGACAAGCTCCACGATCCCCTCGGCAGGCTCCTTAACGGCCGAGTTGGACAGGTATGTGGCCTAGGTTTTCCCTCGCACACATGAGCCGACCTGTTTACTTGCTGTTTTGTCTTTTCTTTTCTACAACATTAATTAACACGATTCACAGGCGCTTGATGATCTCGGAGTCACCTTTGTCCTGACCGCGCTTCGTCTTTCTGACAAGCGACCTCGTCCCCGCGAGGGCGACATTCAGGCTCTTGGAAGGGCCGTTGCCGACCTGCTTCGAGGTCTGAACATCGATGTCGTCACCAAGAACCTGAACGATGCCACCAATGGTGCTATCAGGAACCTGTCCCAGGCTCTTGGACTTGACGATGTTCTCAATGCCCTTGGAATCCGACGCATCTCCGGCATTAACTAAGAGACACTTGCCGATGGCAATGAGTGATTGGGTTTCTTCAATCTGTTTCTCACGCTAATACGGTGAATGCTGTAACGATTGGTGGTATTGCTCTGATTTATTGCGACGCGTATGGTGGAGAGCTTCTGAGGGTTCCATGGCCTTCAAGACTTACTGACATGGCCCACTTCAAGTCACATAATCATCTTGGATTCGGTTTCTGTTTTGCTAGGAATGTATTTTATAATTTCTTTTCGATAGTAGTGATAATAATTGATCCCATTATGGGAATAATCTCGTGGAATTTTGCGCTGCCAGGTATTGTGACACACTCTACAAAGACCACCCCCCCATTGAGTCTCTTGAACCGTAAATGACGCCTATCTGGGATATCTAACAGAAGAAATTTATAGCTACTAGAAAAGAAATGAAAAGAATGTGTGTGAGAGTGTAAGAAAGGGCCCCGTCTTTGCCACTTATTTTTTGTGGCTTGAGATCAAGGTAGAAATTGAAATGGGGTATATGATCTTTCCAACGTCTTCGTCCTAATGCCCTGGCCTCAATCTCCAACCAATTTCTGAGCACAAATTTGCTCGTATTGAACGAATGGCCAATTACTAAACATGTTGTAACATTGTTGATTTCTGGCCATAATGCCAATTGGGAAACTCTTCCCTGTTTGCTTTTCTTCTTACTTCTTTTTTACAGTTGACCGCCATTATGAGTTATGTTATGACCTGATTCCCGCTTGCACCAAACGGTATTCGAGTTTTGGGTTATTGATAAATTTTGGTACGGAATCCTGTCATTTATAAGTAAATTGAACCTAGCATAACTGGAAAATTGGCACTTACGGTAGCCATTAGCTTAAACACGGCAGTTTGAGCACTCTCGAAAAGAGAAGTCACCTCCTGGAGTGTGTCCGCTATCGTCGTATCCCTGGATTGGGCATTGGTCATTCGGTCCGCCAGGCTTTTGCGAAGTTGGTGGTTAAGGTTGAGTTCTCGTGGAGAACCGGGAGCGAGGAAGGTGTTGAACAAGATATAAGACTGGGATAAAAGCTCTTTGGCATTACTAACGGCTGCCGCGTCGATTTTATCCGGCGTGCGAGGAACTGCCTTGGATTGTTGGATAAACTCGCAGACTTCCTGGTGAAATGATAGGTTTTCTTCGCAAAGAGTCTCTTGGAGATTTTCTCGGAACAGTAGTCGCAGGGTTGGATCCGCCAAGATTTTGTCCAGTCTCTGGCTGTTAGAGTCTGAAGAGTTGGTGCTGTGTTGTGAACTTCCATCACCCATTCCCTCAGATGAGGTGCGACCTGAGCCGTTGTTCTCGACCAGATCATGGCCGTGTTGAGACAATGTGTAGACTGCATTGTTAGATGGCTGAAAGAATTCGCATTCGGGGAATTGAGAGACATAAGCACGGTCCCGAACAACGAGTGTCATAAGGTTGTACTGGACGAAAAGAGAAGCAACGTTGACTGCCTCTTGAAGGTCCATTGTTGTCGTGAAATCCATCAGCCACTCAGCGACATTCTGACCCGAGAAGACATCATAGTAGGGCCGCCCATTGATCTTGCGCTCAGTGCCGACGACAATCTTGTAGTCGCGTGGGTTTGAATCAGACGAGTTGACCAACGCCCTGTTTCCTCGCCTACCGGCGCCGCTCAACCGACAGAAAATGAGCTCAATAGTTCCCTGATCGAGCAAGAGCTTGTCGGTTTTTGGGTGCCTTTCTAGAGTGATTAATGGGGTCGAAACTGTGTTGACCAAGTTCATAACTTGATCATCTTCGATACCATTCGCTGAGCAAAACCAGTTCAACACAGTAATTCCCTTTGATGTGAGCTTCCACACCGGTTTAATGTGAAATGTCGGCTCCTTCTTTCCGTCTGCCGATTCGATAAAGTGGGCGTCGACGAAACGTTGGCACAAAGAGCGTGCCATATCCTTGCTCATGGAAAAAATGGTGGTGGAAGTAGAAACCACTGTACGGGACGGGTCTGCAGGGTCGGGCATGCGATTGGTCTGTAGCAGCTTCAAGTTGCCAAGGTTGCGAATGGCGTTATCGTGATGGAATGAATGCTCCACCTTGGTAAATCGGACGCGGTGAGCTTCGAGAGGCAGCAGACTGACAATCAAGGCGGCGAAGAGGTCCGTCAAATCCTGGTTGTACAGTCAGTGACCAACAGAATCATGAAAGCTGCCGCCAGAGGCCAAGCAAAGCTCGGGAAACCTATGCAAACATACCTTGAAGAGTGGCCTGGAGTCGTCCGTCGTGCGCAGTAGGCGCGACGACGATTGATTGATCCTGCTTGCAGGCATTATGGCTGAATGCGGGGCTTTTGACTCGGAGTGTCGTCTTGGCTGTTGTTGGCGTTGACCAAAGAGATGGGATGAACGAATAGGCCGTGCTCGTCTCGTCAATCGGATCAGCTGCCAAAGAATGGACAATGCTCAATCCCTTTCCTCCTGTGTTCGTGCTCTCGACGTGTGGACGCAACCCGTTCGGACCAAGGGAAAGCAGGGTGCTCCTGGTGAGTCTTGAAACAACCCGCTGCTCTGATGCTGTATCTTGAAGTAAAGAATGGACGCGATCGCAGAGGATTTGCTTTTGGATCGGAATAATCGAGCGACAGGAGAGGGAGGGTCAGTTGCATTAGCAGATGCGAACCGTGGTCCTTATTTGATCCTTCAAGGTTCTCGGCGGTCCATCAAGTGTCGACGTTTGACGTGAGGAGTTGGCTAGCGCAGCAATGGGAGCGAAGGCCACATGGAGGATCTGTCCCTGTTACCACGTGGAAACACGGACGAGGAAGAGACCCACGATCGGCTGCTCGGATCCCTGCTCGTGCCATGTGCTGCGGCGCGCGTTATATGCGGAAGCCTTCACATCTGCCCAAGACCCCTGACGATATTGACGGATCCTCTCTCTGCTAGACCGGTTGGGCTGATCCGCAGCCGCAAGTGGGCTGGGAGCCGACTAATGAGCGGCCTCACTGGTTGCAGAGCAGAGCGGCGAGCAGGTTGAAACACGAGAGGCGAATTGTGTAAAGGCCATTCTCAACCGGATTCTGCGGTCTATAATTGCATCGCGGATCCGTGTATCCTGTGTACCTAGATAAGCGCCATCCCCAGCGGCCTGATCTAAAGACTGCAATTACCGTCGTGCCTTGTTCCGCAGCTCGCCGCTCTTCATTGGCTGAGGGGAGAGTCCGTCTCTTTGCGGCCGGCTAGATGACTGGGCTTCTTTGGATCTTCGACGCGTTGCCGGCCACGTTCCGACGCTAAATATCGACGGCGCTCTTCTAGCTTCCGTTCTATAGCAACTGAATCCCGCATCTACGAATATCGAGAAGACACTTTATTAATTCAAGGCCGAGAAATCGCCTGATGCTCATACCCCAGTGGCCAGATACCGATGCTCGGTTGTGAAGATTGATTTTATGCATGATTAACTACTAAATTCCCCTCATGCATGCGCGAGTAATGTACCTGCTGACCAACACATAGGAAATCCTTCTCTTCATTACTATTGCTCTGACGAATCTAAGCGAGGCTTAGCTTAAAGACTAAGATCACCGTGCTTTAAACTAAACGAGTCAAGCGCTATCACATCCGCTCACCCATTCTGTATTCCCAGTAACCGAGGTCTTCAAAAAGCAAATCTCTTCTCAGCCTCTTGATGTCACAAGTGCACATACTCTTTGCATGCATATCATATACTATGGTTGGTGGAGAGTCTGTGTGGCGACAATGACGCGACCAATATTGCGGCTCGGCTTTGGTTAGCGGCTCCAGCGGCTCCTCAGCATTGGGCTGAGATACCCTGTTAACCATGCTATGAGCAATTCTGGGCTGTCTGCGTGAGGGGCTGTGTCTGCTGAAGAAGGCGCAATGCAATTTAGAACTGGGTTTGGTGGGAATCGAGTCTGAACATTGTATTAAAATCGTTAACATGACAAGAAGTGATGAATGAAATAGAAGTCTTATCTATCTACTGATAACTATCAACAAAACATAGTCCAAGTTCCAATCTAACCATATTAGAGAAAAACCGCCTGTCTATGCGACAACCAAACCCCATGCTCTATAAGTACATATTAAAAGGTTCAGGATTCCCACCGGTTTTTGGGAGTTTTAGTTTTAATTTATCTAGGCCTTCTTCTTGCCCTTGGGCACGCGGACAAGCCAGTACAGAGCCAAGGCAGCAAAAATGTTAAACACGATGTAAACCATGCCGATTCCAAAATCGCGCCATCTGTTATCATAGCTAGAGCTGATTCTAGTCAAGAACGCGTTGGTCTTGGAGAGGGTGCAGAACTCGCAGTCGCTGGTAGCGCCGGGGACGCGGACATATCCACCCATGCTGTCGATGTAGGACTGCATGTACTCCTGGCAGGTCTGGTTGGAAGGTGGCTGGAACTTGTTGTACTCGGTAGAGGAGCATGTGACATCAGTGTTTGCGAGACCCGTCGCCAACATGGCCGATACCAGATAGGTAAAGGGAGATACGCGGTACATGAAGATCCAGAAGCCGGGCATTGAGCTAGGGCTAGCAAGGACACCACAGAAGAGCAAGCAGATCATGAACAGAAGGTTGGCCAAGTTAGCGCCTCCCTCGGCCGTGTCAGTGATCGAAATACAGGCGTGAGAAAAGGTGCAGGTAAAGACCAGGAACTGCCAGAATAGAAGCCACATGAGACCACCACGCTCAGTGGTCTGACCGGCAGCCGAAGCGTTCTTATTGAAACCAACTGGGTAGTAGACACAGACAAACATGAAGACAGACATGAGAGTGCTCCACGGGATCTCAGCAATGATTTGAGAAAGCATGAACACTTGCCAGCTATACGTCTTGGATGGTCGCTCACGAACCTCGTAGAGAGAGCGCTGGGTGACGAAATGGGGCATCTGTTGCTGGGCTAGTTGACCAAAGATGGTGAGAACGTTGAAGATGGCAAACATCTGGTTCTGTAATCCCTGGATACTCAAGGGGGCGTTGAGGAAGACGAGCCCGATGAAAAGAGCGACGGAAGTACAGAGAATGAACTTGGAGTAGATGTAAGAAGGAGTTCTCCAGAGCTGCTCGAAGACACGGCGGGATACAGTTAAGAGTTGCTCCCAGAATGGAGAGGCAAACTCGCGGAACTGCTCCTTGTTGGAATGGTCATCGTTGCCCCTGGAGGCACCTTCGCTCTTCAGTCGCTGAAGCTCATTCTGAACTGCCGTGTACTCGTCACTTTCGCGCCAGGCCTGGTGCCAGTCAATTTCACTGTGGGATCCCGGTGCGGCTCCGATAGCGCTAAGCATCCACTCAGCGGGGTTTTCACCAGAGGGACAGGGGGACGCGCCATGTTTCTCAAAGTAAGAAACCAGGGTCTCGGAGTTCTTTCCAATGTCTCCAAAGTAGACAGTTCGGCCACCCTTGGCGAGGAAGAGAAGTCGATCAAATCGCTGGAACAACATAGCAGAGGGCTGATGGATAGTGCACAGAATAGATTGACCGGCCTTGGAGAGCTTCTCGAGAAGATCCAGGATAGCCCAAGATGTCTGAGAGTCGAGGCCAGAAGTAGGTTCATCAACGAAAAGCAGCAGAGGAGGCTTAGCAGCAAGCTCAACACCAATAGTAAGGCGCTTACGTTGCTCGACATTGAGACCTTCTCCGAGAACACCAACAACAGCATCGGCATATTCGTGCATATCCAACAGCTTAATAACTTCATCGACATAGGCAATCTTTTCAGCTCGGGGGGTGGAAGCAGGCTGGCGAAGTAAGGCGCTGAATTCTAGAGCTTCTCGAACTGTGCTGGTCTCCAAGTGCAAGTCCTGTTGTTGAACGTAGCCGGTCTTGCGCTGGAATGAAGCATCACGGATCTTGCCATCAACTAGCATTTCACCAGTGATGACACCCATAAAAACACGGTCAGCAAGACAATCAAGAAGCGTAGTTTTACCGGCACCAGAAACACCCATAAGAGCTGTCAGAGTACCAGGCTTAACCCAGCCATCAACATTGTCAAGGATTCGGCGAGGTTCATTCTTGATCTTGATGTCATAACAAACATTGCCCCAGTGGAAGACGCTAGTCGAACCCTGAATGATACCACCGCCATCGGATATGTTGCCAGACTTCTCGGCCACCTGAACTCGGGATGCACCCTCACCCTCAATGTCGTTGGAGGCTTTGGCGACAGCGGGGATATTTCCTCGCTTGAAGACAAGAACCTCGCCCTTGGACTTCTTGGCGGAAATGTGTTCGGTGGCAAGGATGTAGGTGACGTGGAAAAAGATGGCAAAGGCGATGAGGATACCAACGTTGCGCCACTTGTGACTGTGGGAGTATTTGAAGGCAGTTTTGATGTAGACATCACCGTCGACATAGTTTTGAAGGGCAACACTGCCGACAGCACTGCAAGCACGGTTGGCGGGATCAACGTTCTCGTATCCTGCCACAAGCGCGCCAGGAACAAATGCATCGCAACTAAAGTTGCGGTTATGGAACTCGTTAATGACAAGGGATTCGAAGCCATATGCCACAGGGTCAATGTAGTTGATCCACCGGCACCAGTCAAGCATATAATCGACCGGAATGACAAAACCAGTGAAGATGATCAGGGCCAGAATCAGGACGGATGCAGGCACCATGGCCTGGGCAAGCGTGCGGGACAGGGAACCACTGAAACATGTTAGCACCGGACGAGTTTTAAAATTGGGGGGGGGGGGGGGCTGACGAACATTGTACGGAAAATACCAGACATGGTCAGAACAATGAGGAACGAGACAAACAAGAAAAAGAAGTAGGCACCGGCTTCACGTCGCATGTTGGTCATGAAGTACATGATAGTGTTGTACAATATACTGTTTGTGATCTTGTATGGCATGTCAACGAGGATTGACGAGAAGGATTCAGCAGACGCATGGTGGAAGGCATATCGGGCGTGCTTCTCCACAATAGGTCGTTGGGCGTATAGGGTGAGAATCTCCAGAGCACTGGCGAAAGCGTTGGCCAAGATGGCGAAGAAGATGGCAGCGGTGCGGCTGTAGAATGATCCAGTGCCACCGCCCAAGTTGTAAAAGATGGATGAAAAAATTAGACCGAGCGAACAATTGGCGAAAAGCTGGAAAATAGTGATGCTGGGGTCGCCAAGGAGACGCCTGAAGCCTCGCCACAAACAAAGGTTGACCTGCTGGCGGTACGACAGAGTGTAAGGGGACTTGATTCGCTGGCCACGAGCCTGAGCAGAAGCCTTGTGCTGTCGAAAGGCCTCAGCATCCTGGCCGTTGAGAGGGTGCCGGGACTTGTAGGTCTCGATTTCCTCCTTTAGAATCCTGTAATCCTCGCTGCGCTTCCAACAAGCGGCAAACTCCTCTGGTGTGCGGGGGACACGACCCTCGAAACCAGCACGAATAACACGCTCGCTGGGGGCAGTCATGGATGTCAAGAAGTCAGGGGTGGTCTGGCGGGCGGGGCACTCAAACCCGAGGTTGATGAAGTACTCGCGAGCCTTGCCAGCGGGGCCGAAGTAGATTTGGTGTCCTTCGTAAAGGACAAGGGCCTTGTCGAACAAGTCATAAGCACTCTGAGGAGCCTGGTAGATGGAAACAGCACAGGTCTGGCCGAACAATTCCGACTGCAGCCTCAAAGTCTTACAGAACTCGATGGCGTTTGCCGAGTCGAGACCTCGAGTGGAGTTGTCCCAGCATTGGAAGGGAGCCGTCGAGAGAGTGGCCTCTGCGATGGTAACACGCTTTCGCTCACCACCAGACACACCACGAACGTACTCGTTACCAACTCGAGTGTTGACGGTGTGGCTAATGCCGTACATGGCCATGATGACATCGCGCATGTGGTCGCAGAACTGGTCTGGTGTGACACCCTCAGGGAGGTTCTGAGGGCACCTCGCGCGGGAGGCAAAGGTGAGGGTCTCACCGACGGGAAGCTGGGGGAAGTGAACGTCGACTTCGGCGGTGTAGATGGTTTCACCCTTGTGATACGAATGCATCTCCTCAGCAGTCACGCCCTGGTAGTTGAAATAAGCGTCATCATTGACGTAGAGACCGCTCGTCTCGCCGGAGATGGTCTTGAGAAAGGTCGAGCAACCAGAACCAGGGGGGCCGAGAACAACAAGCATCTCGCCAGACTTGACAAGACCATCAAATTCATTGAGAATATCGATGCGTCGCTTCTTCTCGTTTCCTGTAATCTTGTCGAACAGGATGGGGATCTCCAGCCAGATGTTGGCAATGTCCTTCTGGTAGTCGGTTTCCGCACCATAACCAAACACGTTCATGTCCTGGAAGCAGAGACCGGTTCGACGGAAGCCGTTACCTCTCTCCTCAATCATCTTGGCAAGGGTCTTGGCCCATACTCGCGCGTTAAAGTGTTCACTGTGAGGGTTCAGGGGAGAGTTTGGGTCGTCACTGGCGAACAGGGCCTGGCCGTGACTATCTACTCGTGCGGCAGAGGTGGCCGTGTATTGGCGGGCAAGCCCTTGAACGACGGAGTGTCGGCGGTTCATCTCCGTGAGGTCGGTGTCTTCGTCGAGTGAGTCGTTGGGGTCATTGCTTGAAGTCTCGAAGGCCGTCTTCAGAGACTGGTCACGACCGTAGTCATTCTTTTCGCTATCGAGGAACCCCGAGGAGGAAGGATCGACCTTCTCGAGGTCATCGTCCAGTGGGTGAGACATGGTGAAGGATTCGGGTCTGCAAGTGTTGTTGTTGTTCTTGTTGTTGTTGTTGGTGTGAGGTTCGATTAATCTTTTTCAAGATTTAGGTTGGACAATCGGAGCGCAGCAGAGGGTCCTTGCAGGATTGAGAGACAATTACCTGTTTGGAATAACCTCTTTGCTCTTCGAACTCCGGTGTCGAAGGCTCCTAGTCGTGACGGGACTGAGAATAAAGGAGTGATGGAAGGGGAGTTGGGGTTTAGGGTTTAGGGTTTGGGGTTTGGGGTTTGGGGTTTGGGGTTTGTATTAAAGTAAGAGTATTGTGAATTAAGTTGAATCAAAAGTGAAGAACCGTTGATCGACGAGTAGATATAAGGATCAATTGCAAAGACAAGAAGGGGGTTTCATCCGCCACTCCGGTGCTTTGGTGGATCCGTCTGGGGGAATAATATGCAATCTGAACCACTGCGTTGCCGATGGACAGCGGAGTAGCGCCTCCACCTCGGGGGTCTGGAGTATCCCGAACGCGACAGAAACATGGTTGTGGCCAAGACTGTGAGTGAATTCAGGGGTCATGTTGGTGTCCTCAATACGCTGGAGCAGGATGAGGGACTCGGGTTGTTAGATCCGAGGGGGTGTTCGTCGAATGACGTTGGGCGGACAGATTTTGGCTTTTTTGTTTTCTTGCTTACTTGATTTGGCTACGGGCTGATGAAATAAGTTTTTTTTTCTTGCCTGCGGAGGAATTGCAATACTGGAATTGTAAGCGAGTGACGCAGTCTACTGAGTCTACCATGTGACAGATTGATTCACTGGGGATGACCGTTTTGTGTGATGGATGACTGTGAATAGTCTTACAAGGCTTGGAGCGAACAACCCCCCCCCC